>VUQS01018487.1:24950-39240 GCA_015108495.1 Heterochromis multidens | reverse complement strand
TTCAAATCCTTTTTTTTTTTTTTTTTTCCTTTAAAAAACCAAAAAAAAAAAAAAAAACGTTCCAACTTGCTTCAACATTACAAACCTACTTTGAATTTTTCCAGTCATTTATAGTATTTTTTTCAGGACGTTGAAGTTGAGATGTTTGAAACAGGTCAAACATCCTGAACTTCACCTTCTTATGAAATAATTTTGATTGCCAGTATTCTGATTTTCTTCAATATTAGGACTCTCCCTGACTTTTTCAATAGTGACTTAGCACAGTTTTGTATTAATTTGCTGCTAAAAATCATCCCCAGTAGATTTACTATTTACATCAGTTTGATGAGCTTAAAAAAATTAAGCCAAATCAAATAAATCTATTTGTGAATATGTATATCTATGTCTTGTCTCTGGTACATTTTTTCCTTTTTGGATCTCAATTTTTCAATATGTGACTGGCTTTGTTTCTGTATTAAAGCCTTTATCACCATCATTTTCATCCCTATTCATAGGTCCACAAGATCACATGATTCTACTTGATGATGAGTTTGATTAACTCTCTCTCTCTCTGTGTTCCTGTCTCTGTGTGTCTCGGTGTCTCTCGACCAGTCGATACTGGGTGGTGAGTTGGGCTTGGGGAGTCCCGGCGCGGCGTCGCCTACTAAGCCGGCCGGTCAGTACTACCAGCACTACGGCTCCAACCCACGGAGGAGAACGCTGCCTATGGACACCATGGGTGAGAAGCCGCACACAAAGACACACAATATATTTGCTAAAGACATTAATATTATCCCAGCAGCTCCTTTCACATTCACAACAATGAAAAATGAAGAGTTAAAGAGCATGAAGAAGGAAACTATAAGACATGTTAAATTTAGAATAAATGAATATATTACAACTAACAATTTATAGGCTCAGTTGCCTGTTTACTATGTAGCTCAACTTAATGTAGTCCACTACACTAATAATGCAGTATTTTTTTTTATAGCAGCACAAATACATCTTTATTATTACATAGATTGTATGATAATATACTGCATCAGGTTTAGCTAGGTGGATCTAATAAACTAGCAACAGACAACTACACACTCATTAGAAATCTCCATCAGCCCTGCTGGCATATAAAGTGGCTCCACATGGGTCTCGCAGTGTGCAGGCAGTTTAACTCATAGTAAGTCAGTGTTACCGCTCGCTTACCTGCTAACAGAAGCTGAAGTATCACTACTTTTGAGCAGAGCTTCATTTGAGCTGTTCTCTCGGATGATCTCAGTGGACACCTGTCAGCCAATTAGAAAACAGAAGGAAGCTTTTGCGATGACCAATGAATATTTCATACATGAGGTTAAGAAGAAAATTAAGTTTCCAAGTATACAAACACAAATATTTCTTTATTTTCGGTTTTACTGTGTCATACAAAAGTCAGCTGGGTAACTGGAAATTTTTACTCATTTAATGACTCATCATTTAGGTGTGTTGTTAGGTTGAGGTTGCGTTACATTATGTTGGGATAGCCATCTGTCCAAAGAGGCTAAAAATGAGTATGATTAAGGTTTCATTGTGCTATTGTGGTGGATGGATTGTTGTTGGAGATTATTTCTCTCTTAATAAACAGCAATTTGTGGCTCCCCCAATAAATAAAAAGCCAAAATTTTAGTATTTTTAAACTTTTATTATATATATATATATATATATATTATTTTACTGGTAGCAATAACCTGATGAACTCCACTGTGTTGCTGAAACACTGAATGCTATACATGTAACTTTTTAGCCATTTGTTTATCGTTTTACATGTTTTACTTTGCTGTAAAATTGTCTTAAAACCATAAATATATGACCTGAAATTTAACAATAACATGAACCATTACTTTTAATTTGGACGTTTACTTTTATAGGTTTTGAGGCCTGAATGTTTTAATTCTTCAAACTCATTATTAGACTGAAAACAGCAAAAAAGGAAGCAGGATATCAGTAATCGCCTGCCTTCATTCGTGTTTGCAGTGATGTGAGTGAAACATTTTAACCTGGACACTTCAGAAGGCTGACAGTTATGTGACTGTCCTTTTTTTGTGTGTGTGCATTTTCAAAGAGGTGTTTAAGAGAAGAAAATGCTGGGAAGCCGGACAAAAAGCAGGACAATAGTGGCTGTGGATGTAGCCTTGGTAGCGTTAGCCTTGAGAGGACACAAACACACACACACACACACACACACAACTCTAGGCCAATTTCCAAAGAAGACGCTCTCTCATTTTTCCATCAAAGTCTCACCTTCCAAGTTAATAGACTGCTTCGTTGCTCCCCTTGAGAAAAACCCTGAAAAATAATATAAACATGTCAAAAGCCGTACTCCATGTTTTTATAAAACCAAAGAAGGAAAAAAAATGACCCTGTCTCTTTTTGTGTCCTGTCTTTGTGTTTTCTGCATCTTACTATGTCGTACTTTTTGCAGTGAAAGCTTCTTTTGTAAATATATCGGCCTCGCTTATTCCTCTCCAGCTCATTGATTAAAATCAAACAACCCGGGGGAGAAAAAAAAAAAGCTTCTTTTAAAAGACACAAAAGCCACTTTTCCTGGTAAACCCTCATTTATTGTTTCATTGTTTTTTTTCCCTCTTTCAGACATTCAAACAAAAAAAGTGCGGAAAGTCCCTCCTGGCTTGCCATCCTCAGTAAGTGATAGCATGCTCTTTTTTTGTGCTATTTCAAATATTATTTCTGAGCTGTTGTCTCTGCTTTGAGTGTGACGAAGAGGCTGCTTGTACTCCTTGTAATCAGCGAGCTGGTTTTGTGTCAGTAAAGAGTAAAGTAAGCATCGCCTGGCTTTGTGAATCTGTGTAGATGTAGATGATGATGCCGTTGGAGCCGAGCTGGACATAAACAGCTGTTGGCTTTTTTGTTGTCAGTTCCTGTGTTTTGTTTTCGTTTTGTTGTTGTTTTTAGCAATTAAATATCTGGTTTTTAGGAGACTCTGGATAAAAAAACACAAGATGATGCCTGAAACATGTTTTTGTTTTTAAAGGAAACATGAATATGAACACACAAAAACTGTATATGCAAGGAGCCTGTTTTTGGAATTGCTTTGTTCCGCTTTTATTCTTAAATTTGCAATTAATTTGCTCAGTTCTATTAGTAGCATTTTGGACTGAAACTCACCAGTCGATCCAAATGGCTGCTGAGTTTTTCAGCAGGTTTGAAAGGACAGAAGTCCTAAAAGAAACACAAAAGTTGTTGAGAAAGAAAAACCAGCACATCAGCTGGCTTTGGAAGTTTGTGGAAATGAAGATGCTGTCAGAGCCGAGCTGGACACAAACAGCTGTCAGCTTTTTGTCATGCATTCCTGTGTTTTGTTTTTTTTTTCTTTTTAGAAATCAAAAGAAGAAGAGTTTCATTTAAGAATAAATAATCCAGCAAAGGAAACAAAGACTCTGTTCTCCTACATTTCGAAATGGAAGCTGAACACAGATTTTGGCAAACAAATGAGCTGTTTTTGTAGACTTATCTTTGTACTGATTTCCCCAAAATATTGATTAGTTAGTTAGAGGAAGAACAAGCAGGAACATTCATCCATCAGCTGAGAAAAAAATCGACCCTCAATCGGTTCACTGATGACGGAATTTACTTTCCAAGGATTTGCTGCTTTTTGATTCATACAATTTTTTGAGCTGTTGTACTGCCATAGATATTTGAGAGCCAGTAAATAGTTATTGTTCTTTCTCTAAAGCATGTACAGACTTGGAAAAATCCAGCAGTAAATATGATCAAACCAATTTAAAAAACTGATCAGTTTTCAGTGATTTTTGGTTCCTCCAAAGCTGAATTGACCCCACCTGCTGTTCTGAGGCCTGGTGAACGGACATTGTTTGAATCAGGAGATGAAGCAGATGTTTCACTTTGTACTCTTGGAGTCTTCATCACCTTAAGAATAATATATTCTTTTTTACTTTGTGTTTTCTTTGTTTGCCATTTCTGTACACTTATGCATTTTTGTCTTCAATCTAAATTCAGTAGTTTTCTTTTTCTTTACTCAGCAGTTCAAACTGACATTTTATAGCTCTTTCAGAGCTCTGGCCCTCATTAGATTTATTTCTATCTCTTACTATGAGGTGTTATACACGTGGAGAGTTTTTTTTTCTCGATGGTGACCTCATTAATGGCCAGTTAACGACGGCTGAATGTACGGCATGTCAGACGCCTCTTTGGCTCGGCGGGAGTCCGCCTTTCTGTGGCCTTGGCCCGCTTTGTCCCCGCTTCCTGCCCTCTCTCCTCTGCCTCTCTGTGTCTACATAAGCTTGCACCAGCCGGGAGAGGGAGGGAGGCAGAGAAGAAGGGAAAAAGGGGGGAAAAAGGAAACGCAGGGAGGAAGAAGTGTGCAGTCTGTTTGACAGGTTAACGCAGATCATCTTGTGTGCCTGTGAAGTGGACGGATAAAACGTGATGGCAAACAATTACCACTGCTGAATATGCATCCCAAATATGAAAAGTTTTTGTTTGTTTTTTTTACTGAACATTTGTAATATTCTGCAACTTTTACATTTCTTCAACTCAGCAACAGAATTTCTTTTTTCATCTTGATATCACAGTAATATTTAGGGTGTAAAACATTGTTATAGTGGGAGCCATTGTTCTTCTATACCAGAGCTAAAGACACCAAACCCTGCAACAGTGAAAACTTTTAACCACTCCATCTGTTTCAACTTTGACCTTGTTTGTTCAGTGCTGCTTCTTCTTCTTTCTTCTTCTTCTTCTTCTTCTAGAAAAGCTGCCTGGAGGGTTTGGTGGAAAGCTTTTATGTGTATAGTTTGCGTACACAGATTGGGAATGAGTCCTGCACACAACTCTTGAATGAAAGATGTTGATTTGTAGTGAATACTCAGTCTTCCTAATCTTAAACAAGTGCTATAGATATTGTGGTAAAGACAATGAAGAACACTGGCAGCAACCATTATCTTCTTTCATTTCTTGATACAGTTTCACCACAAGGCCAGACAAAACAAAGATTGGACAAACCTCACATCAAGACAGATTGTCAGGAATGAGCATACATCTTCTGAATGACAGCACATCCCTGTAAATCCCTGTAAATTTGATTATGTTTATGCCAGTCCTACAATCTATAACACTTTAGGACCTGCAAAACAAAGACTTTTAGAAATTCTGCTGGTGCACTATTTGAAAATGCTGGGATAACCTTTTATTCTGGACAGGCAGTTTTCATTTTAAAACATATTTTTAAAATAAAAACACTGAGTGAATGTATAGCCGGTGCAAATACACCAGTCTTGCCACACCACAGTCTTGTACCAAAACAATGGAGAGCAGCTTGTGCCATTTATACACAGTGAGATTTTCACTGAAAGATATAGGACAAAAATACTGTGGATACTTGTTGAGATCCTGAGGCATTTTATTTAAGCTCATTTCAACTACTTGTTCATTTACCAAATGTTACTTTGGTAGCACATGAATGACACCAATGATCACCAGTGTCAGTCGCACAAATCAAACCTGCTGAACATTTGTTAGTGAAGTCCCATTGTGAAGTCTCAGACTAAGGAGCTTTTGCTGTTGCCATGTTACCTTTTTAAAACCAGATGCCACAAATGTAGGGCGCATCTGACTGTGAAACCGAGAGACACCGCACGCTCATTTAGTCATTAGCCAACGATCACACTTTGGTTTATCTTCATTTCTGGCTCTAATGAAGACCATAGCTCCCAAAATAGGCTTCAAGTTGTATTTAGCATGTCTTTAAATGACAAATTCAGCCCATAAAGTTGTCAGGAAAGTGTTTTCTTACAGACACACAGACTGCTGGCTGTTTAGAAAAGAGTGCAGGTTTAAGGCACTTTGGTATTGACTTCACTTTGAAGCTACGTTCATCTTTAATGCTGTTACAGAACAGCTTCACACAATCAGTCATCACGACTGAATCTGATCCGTAATTGACTTAGCCGTCATTCGTGTCCTCACCTTAACATGTGTGACATTGATCTGTGACATGATCCTCTCAAGGCATATTTGCTGTTGCAAATTAGTAGCATAAGTGCAACATGACAGTTGGTTTGTTGGGACCATTTTTGTTACTTTTCCACAATTTGAAGTCACATAAACCTGTACTGCTTAAGTTTTCTATGGCATATTGTATGTTATCTTCATTACAAGATGCCATCAAGAACATCCCAGCTGTGTTCATGACTTTTTACTGTCCCTTGAAAACATCAGTCTCAACTCAGCCTTATTTACACAGCACAATGCCTTGAGTTTTCAGTCACTGTATGAATCTATATTTTCAGATTTTTTTTTTTTTTTGCTGACAGATAAAATCATTTTATTTTGAAAGCATTTAATTTTTATTTTTTACTCTATTTTTATCTACTACATTTCATTTATTTATGTAACAGTTTTCATCCATCTTTTGCATCATAAACTTACATTTAACAATACAACACTACTTGTGAACTCCCATTGCTAGGTAGCTTGCAGCTGATGGTTTATTGGCCAGTTAGCTCAGAAGTTTCAGTCTCTAACCTTCCTATGACTTATGCGCTGGATAAAAACCTCACACTTGTGTCTGACTACGTTGTTCAGCTGTAAAAGTCTCGTGTCAACAGCCAGGTGATCCGGGTTTTGGATCTCTCTGCACTTGCTTCGCCTTCATGTCTGAGCTGTCTCCTCTCTCTGCTGTGTCTCTCTCTGTTACCACCTCTGTGATGTGACTAATCCTGCCTTCTCCTCCCGTTCACATCAAGAGAAAATGAACAAGGAGAGGACCTAGTGCCTGTGAAATGGATAGGTTGGTTCCCCTGCTGGAAAATAAATTCCGAGGCACTTTCCACCGGCTTTTTGGCACGAGTATTGGCTATGTGGGAGAGCAGAAAGTGAATTGAGAGCTTTGTAGGGTTTAAACGTGTTCAGTTTTTATTTTAGATGTCTTTGAATCGCACACAGCCCAGGTTCTGTTGTGCCATGAGTCAGCTTCAGCACCCGGGTTTGTCTGAAGCGCTGGCTTTTATTCTGAAAAAGCATTGCTGACAGGTGTTCATTTTCATAATCGCTTCTGTTTGGGTTTAAGATGTACTTTAGACATTTTAGTGAGGGAAGAAGAGGTTTAAACTTTGTATTTCTGAGAAAAACACTAAAACACACACTTTGGCATGAAGCAGACACAATGTTCCAGAACAGACTCTGAAAACAGCAACATCATCTGATCTTTATGTTGTCTTGTGTATCCAGATAGGTAGCCTAAACAACATTAGAGTGCAAACAAAGAGGAACAGCTAGTGGCTAATACTGCATGACTTTTTATTGTGCGCATTCATCAAAATGTTAATAATTATGATGAGCTAAGAAAAACAAAAAAAACCCCAACAGGTCTCAGCTGCAGCTAACAGCTAACTGTTATGTTGTGGCAAATATAAAAATACATCATTACATTAATCCCCCAAAATATATAAAACTTACATAGTTTTTATATAGTTTTTGTATCCCTGCAATATCGATGCTTTCCTCTAGTTTGTGTATCTATATTCATTTTGATATTTTGATATATTGATATATATGGACCTTTTTTAAAGATTAAAGGTGTTGACATGTGTAGTGCCACTCATATGAGCAATGACGGCATCCCTGAGTGGTCTAACTTAACTGTAACCTGCTGTACACCATAACATGGTAATGCCCTATACTGCCTGGCTAAAACCATGAGAATAAACAGCTGGTTTGCATGCAGTTGTAATTTTTCTTAAGTAAATAATCCAGTATGTGTTGAGCCAGTTTTTTTTTTTTCTTTTTTGCATGAATCCCACAGGGGATGCAGATTTCTTTTTTTCTTACCAGACTGTCTCTTGTTTTTTACAAAACATTCCATATGAAATTCATAGTTGGTGCCTTGCTGTAGGGATTGAACCTATAAAGCCTGTCAGCTGCTTATTTTTAACCTCGGATCAGCCCTACAAAGAATTTTCCTGCAAGTTTTCCCATTTGATTTTTAGAGCTGAGCATTTGGGTGTCTGTTCAGAAATCCTTCCTGCTCCTCTTTTTTTTTTCTTTCCTTTTTTTTTTTTTCTCCGAATGGTCCGGCCTCCAACACTGCTGCCAACAGCAACGGCAAGGAGGCTGAAGCGTCTTTTCATTCCTGCCTCCAGCAGCCAACAGAGCTGCTTGTCGCCGTCTCTTTAATCCAGTAAATTGAACTCTGAAATGATTTAATAAGGATTTCTTTTTTGTCACTCAAGTTCTTGGTTTTTATTTTTCCTTTTCAAATAATATGGGTCATTTTTCTGTCATCTTTAGCAACTGTGTGTGCTGATTCTGCAGGATGCTCTTGTGTAAGTTAAACATCAGTTAAACTTATTAAAATCCTTTAGTTTAAAGGAACAAATGTTTAAACGTTAAAGGACAGCATTAAGTTGATTTAGCGAGTGACGAAATCCTTATCTGAATTTCTTTCTTCTAAAGCATTGATTCTATCCTATATTAATGACTACAGATGATTCTGTATTTACAACATATGTAACTCAGTGTAAGGTATAAAAATATTATTGTTTGAGTGGTTGGCTCTCAATTTTATAGGTTAAAACTCCCTGACTTTCTGATTTAGGTTTTCGCCTAACGCTTTCACCAAAAGCCTAAAAATATTAATTGTAGGGTCATTGTAAAAATATTTTTAATAGCAGACATATTGATCCAAAATTAATTTTATAATTTAACAAACATTACTGATGCTGCTGAATATTTTTATTTACAATAAATGTAGATTAAATGATTGAGTAAATGTTACTGGTTAAGATATACCATGGATCACATAAATGTTTGACCATATACTAAAGTTTTAATGTTTTAATTCTTTTTAAAATTTATTTCATTTATTTTTTGTACTTAATATGTATATTTTTAACACAATGTTTTTATAAAATTTTGCAAGGTCAAAGGTCAGCTTAATATTATCAGTGTAAAATGCATCTTCCTTTAATAAATACTGTGGGAGTGTGGTTGGTGATTGTTTTTATTGTTATTATTATATATTACATTTAAACATATACTGAACAACCACAATAACAAAACACCACAGGGACTCTCAGCTCTCTGGTGGAGCTGTACCAATTTCTGACAGAAAAAACAATAACTTGTGGATTTTAAATAAATATTTTTATAAAGGAGAAGAAAAAATATACAACGTACAATGTTCTGGTTGTCTAAATGATGACGCCGTATGTCAAAGACTGTAGACATGAAATAACACACACACACACATAGACATACACTCTCTCTTTGCCCAGCCTGCACCTGCTCTGACTACAAACACGACTTCATAGAGGAATGCCTGTAATGTTAGTGTGTGTGCATGTGTGTGTGAGAGAGCAACAGAGGGTATGTGTGTGTGTGTGTGTGTGTGTGTGTCCGTGTCTGCGTGTAATTCTATGGAGACACAGAAAGGTCAAAAACAAAAGTTCTCTTTGTGAGCAAAATGGCTTTGAGTAAACAGCGTGGAAACATTTCTCCATCCAAACATCCCGAGACTCATGTTGACAGATTCACTCCCTATAGTCCCCTAAAAGAATAAGCCGGTTTTTGTTGTTGTTGTTGTTTTGGTTTGGTTTGTTTGTTTCTTGCTTTTTTTCATGTGTATCTTAAAACAAAATTGGATAATATATGTACATTGAGAGAGTTGTTGGAGGCTTTAATTATTCCCCCAGTCCTTGTTGGCCATGAAGAGTTGCTCCTATGCTGTGACTTCAACACAGGAAACAAGTGTCTATCTTCCAAAGTTAAAGTCTTTATTATAATCAGTCCCAAATTCTGTTTCCTTACTGAGCAACCAGGTTGCACTGCTGGGAAAAAACAGAGACGATAAATCTACAAAGATGCTTACTTCATTAGTCTAAATGCTGAAGGGCTGTATTAGTTTTGATTGTAGTTCACATTTTTGTGCCAAATGAGGACTTACTACCAAGGAATCACTTACCTGTAGACAGGAGCAACGATTACATCACTACATAAATATTCTAATGTATATATAGTAGCACTGAATTAGGCCAGACTTGAGAAAATCAGAACCTAAATAGTGGCTTTAACCTTCAACCCTAGACTAGAGTGTTAACCCTCAAACAGGTCTTTGAAAAAGTGAGGACTACACAAAATGCCCTCACCTATGAAGGTCCTCATCACTTTAATTGAGACACACGTTACTCTAGGCAGCCAAAGAGAAACAACTAAGCTGAGAAAAGTTAGGTGAAGTTTGCTTTTAGCCAAACTGTGTATATTAATTCATACATACCTACTCATAAACAACACCTAGATTGTGATCTATACATTGCTTGGTGGTCCAGACAGTGTTTGAACCACCAAAGAGATACTACTACTACTAATAATAATAAAAGTAGGTGAACTCTACCTCAACAGTTAGATGTCCAAATCAAAGAGGTATAGTTGGGAAGATATATGAGTTTAAATATTTAGTCACGAGTGTCTGTGTACTGTGCCAGTTTAGTTGTTTTAAAGCTGCAGAAATCTATGTGTGGCCACTAGGGGCAGAAGCAGCAACTTTTTAGGCCATTCTTTGCTTATTTCTTTTTTGCATCTGAATCCATTTTTGGATTTAGAACACTGCCATGTTTACTCCTTTGTACACTTGATCTGATGGTTTTAGAAGCAGTGACAGTGAAGTTTTAGTCTCAAATTAAACTTTTTTGGTGCTTTGTGGAATGATGTTTTAATTTTAAATGTCTCACAAACAAATCTGGAACATGCTTTCTGTAATACTTTGTCAGTTTTGAGTGTAAATTTAGCACATTTCAGCTTGTTTTCAGTGATATTTGACAGCCTCCTTTACATCAAGTCACTTTTTGTCTTTGTTTGCTTTCTTTGATTAATTTGTTGGATCTTACTGTGGCATTTTCTCTATGTTTAAGCAACTTCCAGCCTCCCCACACTTAATCTGTACATTGTTTAATTTGAATAAAAGAATTATGTTTCAACTTGCTTTTCCTGTTGTTGCCCTCCCATATGCTCCAGCGTGTGAGTGCACTTCATTTAAGCAAAAAGTCTTGTCTGTTGTCTCTCATCTCTGTTTCTCATCCACTGCGGGCGATGGGCCTCTTTCTTTTAATTAATTCTTTTTTTTTTTGTCTCCCTGCGCCACAAGTTTGTTATTGTTGTTTGTCAAATTTTGTTTGCTGAGTTGATGATTTACTTTGAGAAACAATTAAACGTCACTTGAGAGGAGAGCGTGGGACGTCTTTGTAATCAAAAGGAAATTAGGCATCAGTTGCTAACATTAGCAGGTTGCAGAGTGCCGTCTCGCTGTTGTTTTTCTTTGTTTGGTGTTAGGAGTATAACAGCTCTCTCCGTTTTTTTGTTTTTTCTTTAGATATCATTGTTTTAGTTAATTTGTTGTTCAGGCTGATAAAGTCTCCAGCTTGTCCTCAGAGCTTTGCTAATGTTGACTGAATAAATAGTAAAGCACACTCATAGTTATAAAGATTATCCCCAAAATTGATTCTAATGAAACCGCTGACGATGACGCTGTTAGAGGGAATAGAAATAAATTGTATGTGTTCTTTGAATCTTCATATTTAGTCCATTTGTTTGTTTGTTTGTTTTCCTTTTTTTGGAGGGAAAATCATAACACACAC
The DNA here is from genome assembly GCA_015108495.1 of Heterochromis multidens. Lineage (NCBI taxonomy): Eukaryota > Metazoa > Chordata > Actinopteri > Cichliformes > Cichlidae > Heterochromis > Heterochromis multidens. The sequence continues at coordinate 27,625 of VUQS01018487.1, read as the reverse complement.
ACAAAAACACAAACATCCCCCTCTCTCACACACAGTTACAGCACCACTGTAGGAGCAGCCATGTTTTGCAGATTCATCCTGTGTGCCTTCTTGTATTCAGGGTTTAGATGTGAATATTATTTTAAATGTTTAATTTTTGGCAAACTGAAATCTGTTTATTTATTGTTTTGGAATTGTGTGTTTTAATCTTTAAAATTGAAACAATAAATGTAGCAAATCCTAAATCAGAGCACAATAAATTATTTAAAAAATGAATTAATGTATGGACTCCAATATTATAAATGATTTTTTCTAAAAAGTAAAAAAAAGTGCTTGTAGTCTGAATATCATTTTAATAATTCAATATTATAAAGGCATCTCTGTAAGACACCTTTTCTCTAATTGTTCTCTAATTGCGCTTACAGTGTATTAACAATCATTTATTCTTCAGTGACGTTATTATATTATCTTTGAAATTTCTTACTTTATAGTAAAATATGTCAATAATTAGTTTCAATACTTTTAGCAAAAGTTTAATATGTGATTACTTTTAACCCTTTAACAAATTTCATATGAACTAAGTAGCAGACAAAAGTTCAGCATTCATCTCATTCTCTAAATTTTGATTTTTTTTTTTTTCTGTAAACCATTTGTCACCAACTTTAAATGACAGTTAAAGCAGGGTATTTATACTAAAAAACAAGGCAACAGATTTGACTTTTAAGAATGCCAAACAACCATAAAATCGCATTTTTACCTGAAGCTCATCATTCAGTTTTTTAATTTCCTAATTTAAGGGATCCAGAGTGTGAAGAGTCTCAACTTCAGCTCCCTACCAGCACCAGCCTTTAAAGACAGACCTTCATTTCCTTTGATTTTAGGCTTTTAAAGAAGGAGTCCTGGGGTGTCAACATTTTATATGGCTAATTAAAAAAAAAAAAAAACCTCTTTGTAGGGTAAATATTTTCAAACCCTGAGAAAATTAAATCCTCTTCGGTGATCTGACCAGGGCGATCTGCTCCCATCTCTGGCTATTTCTTCCTCTCTCTCACTCTCTCTCTGTCTCTCTCTCTCTCTCTCTCTCTCTCTCTCAGCTCAGGCTCAGATGTGGTTTTGTTTAAAGTCGACAGCGTTAATTAAATTAAGCCAGGTCTTGCAGAAGGCACAGTAGGAGAGCCGGCAGTCCCCGGTGGGCCGCGGGTGGAGGAGGGATGAAGAGAGGGGGGTGGAGGGCAGTAGTGGTAGTAGTGGTGATGGCTGGAGGGGGGTACAGGGAAGCATTTTAGTGAGCCATGCTGCCCCCTTTAGACAGCCTCAAACACAACAAAGACGCTGCCTACCAGTGAACTACTGTGTTGATTGTTTCCCGTATCGTGTGAAGACAGCTGTATGGTTCTATATACACAGGCCTGAGTTTGAAAAGAGTGATCCATTATTATTTATTTTTTTAATCAGGAAAAGGTTCTTTTAAAAAGGCAACTTTTCAACTGTCAAAAGTGTATGGACACCACTTCCCATTAGATTTTATTTGCAGGGTTTTGTTCCATTTCAGCCTCAGAAGCATTATTGAGGTCCAACACTGATGTTAGGGGATACAGCCTGGCTCACCCTTCGTGTTCCAACTAATTCCAGAGGTGATTTTGGATGGAGCTGGGGTCAGTTCTTTCGCACCAAATTAACACAGCTATTTTTTTTTCTATATCCCTGCCTTTGGATATGAGGATATTGTCATGATGAAACAGGAAAGACTCTTGGAACTGCACATTGTTGTCTAAATTATAGCTATGTCCTTTAGCCTTAAGGTTTTCCTTCTCTGGAACTGGGGGCAGTGAAAAAAATAAACCTTTTGAAATGTATTTTTGGGTTATATAGAATATACTGTGATATATATTTAAAATACAGCATTAGGATTAGTGGTTTATGTTACTATTTTATGTTACTATTATATTACTCTTTTCGAGAACTAAGTTTGTTCAAATATTTTGGAACAATGAGAACAGATGATATATTAAGTATAAAATTTATAAGATATATTTGAGAGCCTGCAAAAAGAAATAAAAAAAATCCTTATGTTTACTCTCTTGTCTTTTTGTCAAACCGATTGCACTTGCTTGTATAAAACCACTTTGTCAAAATAAAAAAAAACCCACAGAAAAACATGCAGTGACCTCACCTCCTCGTGTGTGAAGTGGTGCTGAAAATGAAGTGTCTGTGTGCACGTGTTTGTGTGTTAGCATGCTGCTCAAATTAGCGGCGTTGTACCCGGCCTTGGCAGAAGATGAAACAAGAAGGAGGCTGCAGAGAGGGAGGGGTGGCAGAGAGAGCACTCACATGCAGCTTTGACATGTATAGAAAACCATAAAATGTCCAGTCTGTTTTATAACATTGTTACAAATTGCTATATCTGCTTAATTAGTAAAAACCACAGCCTCTCAGTTGCATTCTTGCTTATTTAATTATATAAACTTGACAGGGTTGCAGGTAAGCATTAAAACCCATGGGTGAAAGTGGTTTCAAACACATGGTGGGGGATTTAAACACATCTCTGATTTAAAACAGTAATGGACATGGTGGATATAAAGCGGGAACTTGAGTTTAGGTGTGAATGCTGCTGTTGTCCTGCAGCCTCAGCTTCAGTGTTTATTCTGAAGAAATCCAGAGAGCAGCTTCAGCCAGGGATGACCTCATGGTTTAAC
>VUQS01018487.1:10626-24930 GCA_015108495.1 Heterochromis multidens | reverse complement strand
ACTAAACACACTAAACACACTAACTACACACTAAACACACTAACTACACACTAAACACACTAACTACACACTAAACACACTAACTACACACTAAACACACTAACAACACACTAACTACACACTAACTACACAACACTACACACTAACTACACACTAAACACACTAACTACACACTAAACACACTCACTATACACTAACTACACACTAAATACACTCACTACACACTAACTACACACTAACTACACACTAAACACACTAACTACACACTAACTACACACTAAACACACACACACACACACACACACACACACACACACACACACACACACACACACATACTGACAGACAGACAGCTGTGTGTGCAGTTATGTTTTGCGGATGCTTCAGTGACTCATTCCACTTGAAAAAGCTACAGAAATGCCTTTAAAATACGAGTCTGTTTGTCTCCTGCCTTTTTACAATGTCTTTACCACAACTTATATGTTAATCAAATGACACAGTTAAAAAGACGTTTTGAGAAAGAGCATCTAAGTGGATGTGTGTTCTTTGTGCATGTGTGTCTATAAGCTATTTACTTGGCTCTCAGCCCCAAAATGTCCCACACTGCTGCACCCCAGCCGCCATTTTGTGTCAGATGGGAAGCTGACTAATTGAATTACAAAGCATCCATTTGTGTATGTGTGTGTGTGCGTGTAATGCTGCATATGAGTGTTTGTGTACACAGATGCATGTGTTGTTTGTGCAGAGCCTCTTGTCCAAAAAGGGACTTTGTTTGACATAAACCTAAACCTTCCACACAAACAGCATACAGAGTGTAGACATAGCCTACACAAACGTAGCTTATACAGATCAGTTCTGTTTAAAGTCCACATTTAAAGTCACTTAAATGATAAATATTTAAAGGAAAAATAACATTCTAAGAGCTTCAATTGAGTTTTGACTAATTTGACTATACACCCTTGTAGATGCTAGTTGCTAAAAGACTGGTGGTGGAGCCTGTTTGTGAGTTAAAGCATGCAGTGTTAATAGCAGTGTGATTGTTAACTAGCTAATATTTCACTCTTGAAGCACAGTCTTGCTGTAGCTATTCTACCTTGTTGTCTTGTTGAACAAAGCATCTTGGCTTTGCTGATGTTACACTAGCTTCTGTGCCCTGTCCTGTAATCTACTGAACTGCTACTACTGTGTAGCCCTACTTAAGTAATACAACCTTGTCTCAAATGTTGGATTGCTGATTGTTCAGTCTAAATATAAACCTGTATTGTGTCACCTTATGTTGGACAGTTCACATCTTATGCTAAATTCATGTCATTTTGTCACTTCCACATTTATAGTCATGGTAAAAAGAAAGTACACTCTCTTTAAATTCTAAATTTTTAAACATCTGGACTTAATAAAAAATAATCTGCTACTTAGCAGGTCTTAAAATGAGGTAAATACAACCTCAAATGAATTAGAAAACATGTCATATTCATTATTCATTATTCATTATTTCTTTAACATAAACTAATCCAAAATGCAAAAGTAGTGTGTGAAAAACTAAGGACACCCTTACTGCTTCCATAGAAATTATGAAGGTAAGTAGCAGTTAGGTGCTGCTAATCAAATGCACTGAATTAATTAATCATCAGCAAATGTGAGCACCTCTGTAAAAACATAAGTTTTGGCAGTTTGGGTCTGGAGCATTTAGGTATGTGTAAACACACGCCTGAATACTCCTCTACAATGCCAAGGAGGAAAGCCATCAATCTCGGAAGGGTTGTAAGGCCATTTCCAAACAATATAAAGTTCATCCTTCTACAGTGAGAAAGATTCTTTGCAAATAGAAAACATTCAAGATAGTTGCCAATCTTCTGAGGAGTAGATATCCCAGCAAATTCACTGAAGGTCAGACCATGCAATGCTTAGAGAAATTACAAAAAATCCAAGAGCTACATCTCAGACTCTATAGGCTTCAGTTAGCATGTTAAATATTAAAGTTTGTAACAAAATAACTGAAATAACAGGAAGACTGGACATCTATGACTTGTTTGAAAGGGTTTCCAGGAGAAAGCCTCTTCTCTCCAAAAAGAACATGGCAGCACAGCTTAAGTTTGCAAATATGCATGTGAATAAATCACAAGACTTCTGGAAAAATGTTCTTTGGGCAAAATAGACCAAAGTGGAGATTTTTGGCCATAATGCACAACACCACATTTGGTGAAAACCAAATACTAACCTATACCTACCAACTGTCAAGCACAGTGGTGGAGGGGTGATGATGGGATTGTTTTACAGCCACAGGACCTGGGCACCTTGAGTTGATCATGAACTCCTCTGCATATCAAATAAATTTTGGTTTACTAACTGGTGATAATATGTTAGCTTTGTGCAGTTACCTGATGTGTGAACACCCTAGCACTACAAGTGTAGGCCTACAGTATGTTAACTGTTGCCCTGTTTGCTGATTGCTTAACCTGTTAGTTGAGAGCTGTTGAGGCCAAAAAAAATAAAGAAATAAATAATTAAAATGTGCCAAAACCCCCCACCAATACTGCCAACCTCCACTGGCCACCAAATCAGCCTGTCTGGACACACTCCTTAGTATTTGTCAAGTTTTCCACTTAGTTGCTGATACCTTAATTTGAACTTTGCTTTACTTTAGAGAAAGGATTACAGTTTTTCTTTCACCACTGCCTCAGTGCTTGAAAGGTTCCCTGTCAATGAAATGACCTCGGCCAAAGGATGTTTGCTGCCTTTCTGTCCTTGTGAGGACATTTGGCTTTTACAAAAGCCTCCCTCTCTTTCTCGCGCACACAAACATACACACACACACACACACACACACACACACACACACACACACACACAGGAGTGCCTGCTGCAAATGTGAAGGTTCCCTGGTGCATTCCTGAGCCCAAATATTTGGCTGCAGCAACCAGCAGCAGAGAGCGGCACTCTGATTTGCTCCAAGACTGAGATGGAAATCACATGTTGTCACACACAGACACACACACACACCAATATGCACTTTTGGTGACAGAACTGCTTTAATTTCTTGATAACATGTTAAATATTTCTCAGTTGTCCCTCTCGGTTGCACCAAACCACTAAACGCAGTCATGCTTTTGTTGTTTTTTTTCCCTTTTAGCTTCTTCTGTGAAGAGTGAAATCATCTTTATTATAACATGCTTTAAAAGTTTTATTAAATAGTACAAAGTGAAACTTGCATTACTTACTGTGGACGGGGGAAAAAAAGGATAGTACGTCCAGAGACACTCTAACATTGTTTATAACATAAGAATCAGATGTATTTATAGTGGGTTTGTGACAGCAGTGATCATAAATACTATAATCTTCCTACAATCTTCCCACCCTTGTTGCTTATCAGTTCTCACATGTCAAAGCTCCCTTAAATGCACCACCAAGTTGTGTTTGGAGAGCGATGCCTGCTGACAGCTAATTGCTCTGTGATCTTAACATGAAAAGTTGTCAAAAAACAGTTTTCAAGTGGCAAAATGAATTTGTGATCACAGAAAACAAAACAGAATGTGAGATAATTATGGGCACTTACCACGCAATTGCTGAATTTTGATGACTTTTAAGCTTTAATATCTCGGGTTGAAATGCCCTGCTCACCAAAAAGGAGATTTTAAGAGGTTATGAAACCTCATAATGAGCAGTGAGAGATAATATCGAAATCACTTTGACAATTTGGTGAAGAAAGAAAAGAACAGGAAATATGGGAGAGGAAAAGAGAAATATTTCTGAAAAGAAAGCATGAAGATCAAGATTTTTTTTTATAAAAGAACAACAGGCTGTTGGTCTGATGAAAGCACTGCCTACATGAAAGCCTGTGTCTAAGTCATCTGAATATCAGCCTCATAACACTCACCTTGTCGTGTGGCGGTAATGCATGCTGGTGGTGTGGATTAGCTTCATCTTTAATCATTGTTTTCATTCTGAGCACAGTCTGTGTAAAATATACCTGAACACAAAGCACTGAGCGGGCCTTTCTTTCAGCAGCAGGTTGCACTCTTTGCTGGAAGAACTGCTCAGTGGGAGGACAGCAGGTTTCACACAGAGTCAGACCCCAGAAACTGGTCTCAGGTTTGATTGGTGAACAAGCTGCAAGTTATCCTAATTCCCATTAAAAGACATTGAAAACTAGCTGTAGGCAAGTATCCCAGCATGGTTTTTGCATCGCCCAATGCTGCATATGAGCCAGAACGGGAAAAACTCTACACAGTATTTGGCTCCAAATGTATAATGTAATACTCAAACATTCTCTCAAAGGCAGCATTTCAATCCATAGGCTCTTCTTCTTTATATCCAGACATGCCTGAACAAGATTATATGAATCAAAGCTTTGTCTTTGCAAAAACGTTTTAAGAATTGAATTATTAAATAATATCCATTTGAATTATAGTGTGATTTTTATTTTCTCCATATGAGCCAGACTCACATTATAAAGCACTCAAAAAATCCTGAATTGAAATCTATGGGCGATTCACAAACAGCAAAGATGGTACAATTATACCTTCCAGGGCAAAAGAAGCTATTCAAAACCATTAGTAATGTCCACTTGAAAATTTTGATTCATAATTTTTTAGATATGCAGAGACATGCTACTTAAATGGGAGCTTGAATTAAATGGTTGCACTGGTAAATCTTTAGTGTTTTTACAGAACCAATAGTTTGCAGTCATGCTAACAGCTGGTGCTGTAAGCAAAATGCAAATGTCAGCAAGCTAACACAAGTTCTGACGAGGCTGATGGTGCCCAGCCATGGTCTAAATCTGACTGAGGCTTCTTCTTGTTTAAAGAGACTTTTTTCTGCTCCGTTGCCAAATGATGAGCAGGAAAAAAAAAAAGGAGGAAATTGCTGGGTACTTACTATGTGAAGTGCTCTGAGAAGACTATTGTTATCATTTGTGGATAAATAAATTGATTGCTTCAGAATAAATGGGGCTGTTCCAGAAGTAAAGCAAGCTCATTTAAATCTCTCTTATATTTTTAGCATTGCTAATAGCCAAACCTAAAGCTTCAGAACATAGTATGCTATGTACTGAAAAATAGAGTAATGTTTCAAAAAATATCCAATACTAATGTTGATTGCAGCCTAATGAGCACTGTTTTCCATAAGCCTCTTATATATATTCACTGGCTAAATGTTACAGCTTGATGAAAGAGTGGAGTTCATGAATGGGTGAAGGTGCTGTGGTTAGAGATGTCTTATAGCAGTAATATAATGGGGATAGATCACTATGTTGTGATGTTAGACTTTAGTCTCAAGTTCATAAAATGACATTAATGACATTAAAACATAACATTGGTGAGTTTAGTTGATGTGGGCCAAACTAAGTTATGGAGAGTTAGTTAACCATGCTGCCATGGTTGTAGTTTCTTCATGTGAGCTTTATTTTGAAAGGAAGAAATTAGAAAGGAGTGGTATTTTTTTCAATAGAAACACATCACCAGAGTTCTTAAGCTTCAGCTTCAGGCGGTGATAACTTCCTCCTGTACTTCATGACAATCTATCAAATAGATATAGAAGATAATGCATTTGATTTCGTAAAGTTAAAGCTAAAGTTTATGATTGTACAGTGGTGTACCCTATTTGAGTTGTATTGATCAGTAATCAGCTGAAATCGTCTGAGCTGGTGATGCCACCAAGAATACCTGCATTCTTTGATGGGCAGTCGAATGCTGAAGAATGTGAGTTGGACCTTGGCGTACTCTAGATTGAGAAGGGCCTTCTGTGAAGAGGTTAAACTACTTCTGAAGGTAGTGATGGGACAACAGATTGGGATTTAAGCAGGAAATAAGGTGCTACCTTAGCATGTGTGAGAAGTCAACGTTGTAGACCCTGAGTAAAATAGATCACCTTTATGCAGCTCTGGATTCCATGACCATTATATGGACTTCAAAACAGCACTTGGTCAATGAAATTGATCACTTTAAATGCCTTACTATGAGCCAGTTGAGGTTCCATATTGCTATTGCTATAGAGGTACATGGAATAGCAAATTTAAAAAATAATCCATTTATCAAAAATCTGTTTGGAATCTTCTTAAAAATATGCTACTTAAGGTGGTGACACAAAGCATGTCTTCATTCAACAAGTTATTCCCCTCCTCCTTTTCCAGATCTTCCTTGATCCACAAACTGCAGGAAGTTAAAGTAGGAAGTTTTTTCCTTTTTTTTCCGCTAACCCCCCACCGAAGAGCTTCCCTCCAATTTGTTGAATTTCTCAAAATGTTCCGTTTGTTAGGCTGAAAAGAAAATCACAGAAAAATCACCATAAGGGCTGCTTTGCATTTTTAATTAAGAAACTAACATATGAATATATTTGCATATTATTGAGTTGCAGATTAAATCATGCATACATAATTAGCGTGCAGCAGCGCTTGCTCGTTCGCTTCTCCCTCTCTCTGTCTCTCTCTCTCTCTCTCTCTCTCTCTCTCTCTCTCTCTCTCTCTCTGTCTCTCTCTCTCTGTGCACTGTGCTTACTGCTTTTTTGGCAAGCTGTGGTTCTGATGGATGCCAGACACACACACACCTACCTTGTTCAGACACTCAAACACACACACCCTCTCCAAGCACTTTTGGGACTCTTTCTCTGCAACTCTCTCTCTCAGTTTGTATTTGGGAGGAAAATTAGCTTCTGATTTTCTCCGTCAGAATTGAGGCCACGTCAGGTTTTTGATCCTGATTACACCAGAGAGAACTCCTTCTTCCTTTCTTTTGTCATGAAGCCTATAAAAAAATTTGTATAGCTTGGTTGCTGTTGTGAGTTGTTGTTTGTGTTTTAGCCAGGATTTTCACATCATTTTTTTTTATTTAAAGATGAAATTCAAATCTGACAAACCCTTAATTGTCATGTGAGCCATGGTGGGCACAAATATATAAAGTTATTAATTACTGTATTTAAAAAGTTATGAAAAACACAACTTTACCAAATGCTGAAAAAGCTAAATGTGTAATATATATATACATACATTAAAGCTCCCATTAAACAGCTCTTCTGGGTTTAAGACATGCTGAAATATAAGATAAGGCTTAACAATTTCAGAAGCAGTTAGGCTACAGTTTAGAGGGATTTAGTGATTGTCAAGACCTGGCTTCACCCCTAGTGATGCATGCAGCAGCAGCCCTCCAGAAGTCTAACTCTAACTAAATCCAGCTGATTGCTAAATGTAGCTTCCAGTGGATAATGCTAGCAAGCCAAGTATGAAGACACCATTTGTCTAGTATATAGGGGAAAATGTGGAGCTACCAGGAGGTGGCTAGCCACTTTCCAGTGGTTTAACTTTAATCTGTTGCAGTGATGTACAGCTGGACTCCAGGACCATCTGACATCACTGATGGGTTTGGTTTGCAGCAAACGCAGCTGGACTGGCTGTGGTGAGAGATGAAACAGGCCTGAAACTTCATTAGACATAAATTATATGTCATTTAAAATAAAGACGTGGGGAACTGTGTGTAGGTTCTCAGGTTTCAGTGTGTCAGATTGTCAGAGCCTCACTTATTAGTGAGGCTCTGACACTCCTCGCTATCATATAGGAACTATTTCGACATTCGGAGCCTTGGTAATATCCATAATTGCACTGATGTAAGCTAAAATATGCAGAATTCATTCCTTTACCACTTTTGCTTAGTTGTATTTAATACGTTTGGACCTTTAATCATTAGTTATTATTAATCTCTGTCTCTCTCTCACGGTGTGCCTTTTGTCCTGTCTTCCTCCCCTCCCCCCCAGCCAGTCATGGTAGATGGCTGCCCCTCCCTGAGCCTGGTTCTGCCAGATGTTTCTTCCTGTTAAAGGGGAGTTTTTCTTTCCCACTGTCACCAAGTGCTTGCTCATAGGAGGTTGTCTGATTGCTGGGGTTTTCTCTCTATTATTGTGGGGTCTTTACCTTACAGTATAATGTGCTTTGAGGTGACTGTTGTGATTTGCCACTATATAAATAAAATAAAATTGAATTGAATTTGTCATCATAATGACACAATTTTCAAATTTCAGTAAGACAGGTATGTGGCTATACCTGAGCCCTGTTTATTTTCACAAATTTTGTGGGTTATAGCGACTCTGCAACATGAAAAAGTGGATTATTTCCTGTATTGTAGCAATGACTCAACACCAATCAAATCATCAATTTGTTGTTCGGCAATTGTTGGGCGTCAGTTTGTGCGTTCATGTTGCTTTCTTCCACTATGTTCACTGGTAGAGAACACAGCATTACGATGCAGTATGCTCCTCTCCTCTGTGTGTGTGTGTGTGTTGTTTGTTGGGAATGCACCAATCCCATATTTGGATTAAATATTTGTAAGATCCTCACTCAAAAAGCTAGATCAGATATTGGCGACAATGGCCTTTTCAGATTGATTATATGTTGTTATGTGTTTACTACGCTATGTGTCAGCAGCACTGTACTGCAAAGGGTCAGCAGTCTTTCATACCTGCAACACCAACAGCTTTGTATGTTTCCAAAAGATTTGACATGAGATGACGGAAAAGCTACCACTTTCCAAGTTCATATTCTTGGGTGTATTTTTGTTTGTTTGTTTTGTTGTATTTTGTTTAACAAAGTTAGAAAAGCAGTGTTTAAGTTAAGATGTTGCTTTACCCATGAAAGAATGATTCTCAGTCTCGTCTCAGATTGACGACTACAGCTTATTAATTTAACACTAATATCGTATCAGTACCTGGTATCACCTGCATCCTTAGTGTGTGTGTGTGTGTGCGCATGTGTGTTTGAGCCACTCGCTCTCAACTCTTCAATCCTTTCGATAACTTTATTGTTTGTAAAATCCAAACTGCAGCATGAAAAGGCTCAAATCAAAGGCTTGCAGTAGGAGGTGGCTGTATGAAGAGAACAAAGTGCATCGTGCTGAGTGTGTGTGTGTTTAAGAGAAAGACAGAGAAAGAGATGGAGAGTGTGTTTATAGACCTTTAGGCATTGCTGCACCACGTGAGGGAGAGAGAGAGAGAAAATAAAAGGAAAAAAGAAACAAAGATGAAAGTGAAGGAAGGAAGAAGAGTGTGGAAAGAAAGAAGTAAAAGTAGATTTAAAAAAAAGCAAATTAAAGGGGGAAAATGAATAAAAGCCAGAACAAATGGATGACAGGAATGAAAGTAAGGGAGGAAAGCAGGAATGAAGGAAAAGTCAAGGAAAATCAGAGGAAACAAGAAAAGTCAGACAACTTGAGAGACAATAAGAGAGACGTCTAGAGAGGGCGAGAGATATTGAGAAAGACAAAGGATGAGACAGAGAGAGAGATTGACAACTGGGGGGTCGCAATTTGAAAGAAAATCCTGTCAGCGTGAAATCAGGATGAAATGTGAGATTATAATTCAGCCAGGGATTAACTGTCATCTCACCAGCATAGAGGCAGGAGGAGGAGAGGAGGAGAGGAGAATGAAAGGAGGAAGATAGGAGTAACAGGAAAAAAGAAAAGGAAAACTGGAGGAGGACAAAATTTAACAAACACACATAAAAAATACCCATCCATACACCCTGACCTCCTCTCTATATAACTTCACATCCTCTTTTATTCCCAGTGCCGACTAGAGGGGTCTCTTAATTAAACGTGGATGGACTATCTCTAAAAAATGCTTTCTTTTCAATTAATGATTTTCCAACTGATCTGACATTATTAATGAAAATAAAACTGTTGTTTTATTGATAAGAAATTATATCCTAAAATAATTCAGTGTCTCTTACTTACGTCAGAACTATTTATTTAATTGTACTATTGATCCTTAAATGTGTTTTTTTTCCCACTGCAATGCTATATTGATCTTAAGTTAAGTAATTATTAGGCACTATTAGATGTCTGAAAAACACTGCAAGTGTATGAGAATAACTCTGTATTAAGTGGTCATGGATATACAGTAGATAATTCATTTGTAGGACTTTCACTCAGGAGACTGGGGTTTGTCTCCCGTAGATGTTGGTTTACTTTAATTTTTTATTTTTGACTGTTTTAGCTAAATTTGTTAGACAGAAGACGGGGCATAGCCAAAAGGAAACTCTGTATGATTATAATAATACAGTGTATTATAACACAACAGTACTTGACCCACACTCTACCCAACTGGTTCTCGGTCCCCATTCCAAAAATCCTAGAACTAGAAACGGTTTTACAATGAGTGATACTGACCTACCAGTAGGTGCAGTTTGCCTAGTCTGAACCATAATTACGGCATGATAACAACTGATACTGACCAATTACTGGGCTGATAACATTCGAAGGAGGTGGTTTTTCTGATTTGTTTCTCCCACCTCTCTCACTCCTCTTGTTTTACCTCCTCGTTGCTCCTCTCCTCCTTTTTTCAGCCTGTTATTTCCTTTCTTCCTCACCTGCCCTCTTTTTTCTGTTCTTTCTTCCTTTTCCTTTGCCCTTTTCCTCTTGCTTGTCCACTCTACTGCTCTCCCCCTTCTCTTTTCTTTCCTCTCCTTTACCCCTTCTTCTTCTTCTTTTGCCCCCTCCTTCTTTTTTCCTCCTCCTCCTTCCTCTTCCTTCCGCTCGTTCTTCCTCTCCTTCTCCCTCTTTCCTTCCCTTTTCATTCTTCTTCATCTCTCCTGCATGTTTGTTGACCAAGCAAGCGTCAGACAAAATTAAAAATGCTGCCTCTGCTTCTTTCCCTCAACCGGGTCACTCTTTTTTGGGTTCTCTATATTTTCCCTCTCCCTCCATCTCTCATCCTTCCTTCCCTCCCTCCCTTCCTCCATCCCTCCATCTCTCCCTTCATTTCCCATGCAGTCTGGTTGGGTACAATGCTGGGAGCCAGCCAGCGCTGCAGACAGATGGTCCACTTATTAGATGTGCATCAGCCCTCCCTCCCCTTCCTGCAGCTCGCTTTTTAATCAAATTAAAGCTGAAAGAGGACGAGAGAGGGAGCGGGAGAGCGAGATAGAGTGAGAGTGGGTGAAAGAGGAGGAGAGAGAGAGTTTGGGCGGTCTCTTCCCTTGTTTTGGAGTCTATTATTTGTTTGAATAGGATGGATGATGACGATGTTAATATGAAATTTGGAAGACTGAATCACTGTCTGTCCTACTGTTTTGTTGACTGCCTGTAAGCCCCCCAGCACCCCCACCCCCCCGTCGCTCTCTCTTTCTTTCAGTTTTTTTTTTTAAGAGCCACTCCACCAGTTTTACACATGAAGATCAGTTTACTTGTCAGCGTTAGGGCTGCTCAGGCTGTGAAAACAGTTGTCCACTGTCATCTCTGGCTCTGGAGGAGCTTTGTCAATTATGACTAAATAACCGATGATGTCATAGCTATGTCATCGGGGTTACCTCGACCTGTGCTTAGAAACCGTAGAGTCTCTAACATGATGCCCCTGTGATGAACCTATGTGGGAATTTTTCACACTGATGACAAAATTGCATTATTAGAAATGAGAAACGAGTTCTTTTGGAGCTTGGCCATCACAGGGAGGACAAAAGATTTAGGTATCTTGTGTTCTGGTTGTTTATATTTCGACTTTCTGTTATTAGTGTTCCAACTTTTGGGAATCATCAGTGTCCTTGTAGATGGGTGGTAAACAAACCTGCGTGTTAGTCAGACTAATTTGGAAGAGAAATATCTCTTTAATCTCCGTACCCCTCTCGGTGTGAACGGATTCAGGGTTTGTGAAAGCTTATCAAAACAACGTGATTTAAAGCAACCTGAAACATCACAATCCTTCACGCTCGGCGTCGTGGCAAATCCGGGGGAGTCTGGATGTGACATAAACCTTGAATGTCAATCAGACTTACAGTGGTATTTTAAAGTTTACCTTTAATTTTCCGGATCCCATCTGACAAGTTTGAATGAAACTTTGTGATCATGTTGCAAATAAACAGGCGAACAGCTCCTCACACAGAAATATTTGTTTGAACACAATTAGATTTAGATTTCAAAAAAAGCCACTTTAAACAATCACAGCCAGTTGTCTATATTATAAGTAACATTATGTGCCAGAAAAAAATGCACACAATTCAGTCAGACGAGCAACTTTTAGGTGTTTGTGGCTCCCCCTGTAGGATCATTAGAAGCAGAGATTTAACACTGTTTTTACAGTGCACCCTTTTTGACATAAAACTCAACATAAGTGCAAATCTATTTTAATTACACTCATTATTGTGTATCTAGGTTTTCTTTCAATTTGCATCAATGTAGTATCATGATGAAAAAAATAAAGAGAATGATAACAAATGCAATATGTTGGATTGGCTGCTGACATACTGCCACACAGGCTCCTGTCAATCAGACAACTGATGTGTGGGTTAACAATTAATGATGGCAGCAGGTTACCAAAGCAGCCCACACCTGCTCTTTATGGAAAATATTGAAACAAATGAACAAACAAAACAATATATAGTCAGGTAGTTTTACACAGTTACAAAAGAGGACTAAAGAAATATATCTTTTGCAGCACTAACAATAAATCAGTTCAAAACAATCTTTTATTCCATCTACAGTATAAGGGAATTTGAATTTTTTTTGAATATATGTCTAGGAATAAGTATTGTATTATCAGCGTGTAAATAGGAGAAGAGCTACATGAAAGGTGCAGAAATAGAAGGAGCAGAAAAAACAGGAGGGAGGCGATAAGTGGGTAGGAGCAGAAATAGAAGGAGAAGGTAAGGAGAAAGGATGGATGGAAATTAGGGAAAAGGGAGGAAAATAAATAGGAGGAGGATGAAAGAGCGAAGAAAAGGGAAAAGGATGCAAGAGAAGAAGGGTGTATAGAAATGGAAAATTAGGAAATGAGAGGGAAAGGAAGAGAATGGAGGAGATGACAAGGAAACCAAGGGAGGAAAAGAAGAAAGAAGGGTAGGAGAGGAGGAAACAGTAGAGAAGGAAGTGAAAGGAAGAGGAAGAATATAGGAGACAGGCGGAAAAAAAAGTTGGAGAGAGGGAACCAAGAGAACAGGAGAGGGAGAGAGAAAAAGGAAGAAAGAAGGAGGTGGGATGAGAGGAAAAAGGGGAAGAAGGGAGGAGAGTAAATAAAAAAGGAGGAAATAAAAGATGAGGAAATATGAAGAAGAAGGAGATGACAAGAAAACCAAGGGGAGGGGAGACGAGCAGAGGGTGGGATGGGAAGAAACAGAAGAGAAGAAAATTAGAAGGGAGGAAACAAGGGGGACTAAAGAAGACAGGAGAAGAGGAAAATAGAGGTGAAATGACAGAGTTGAGAAGGTAGGAGAGGAGGAGAGAAACAGAAGGAAAAATACAGAAATGGCATGAGAGGAAAGGTGGGAATATAAACAGGAAAGGAGGAAACGTAAGAAGAGGAAGAAAGAGATGACAACAAAACCAAGGGGAGAGGAAAAGAAGAAAGGGAATGGGGAAGGAGAAATATGAAGGGGGAAAGAGGATAAAAGAGGAAGAGAAAAATGGGAGAAAAGGAAATGAGATCGGGGTAAGAGGGAAGAGGAGAATGAGTAAATAGGAAATGACGGTACAAGAGTAAAAAGAAGGAAATAGGAGACAAGGATGCAAGGGAAGAAGGGAGCTAAATAAATAGAAAAGGAGAAAGCGAGAGGAAAGGAGAAAGAAAGCAGGGGGTGAGGAAACAGGAAGAAGACCTTAATAGGGAAAGAGGAAATAAAATAAGATGAAGACATGAGAATGAAAGTAGGCTACAATATTGGAGAGGACATGAGACAGAAGGATGCGCCATAAGAAGGAAATGTAATGGGAAAGGAGGAAGGAGACAAGGAAGAGAAAACCATACAGTAATTCAAAGGGGGTAAGAAATGTGAAGAAGGAGAAGAATAAGGCCTAAGTAGGAAAGGAGGAAACAAGAGACAGAAGGAGATGACAAGGGAAACTGGGGGGAGGAGGAGAAGAAAAGGTAGCAAGGGAGGAGAAAGTGAGAGGGGAGGAAACGAGGAGAGGAGAAGGACAAGTGATTAAAGGAGGGAGGAAAATAAGGGGCAAATAAAAGAAAGAGGGGAGGGAAAAGGGAGTAAAGAGGAGGAGTGTGTTGAAAGAAGCGCGCGGTCTGGATGCGATGGAAAAAGTGAATATTCGGCTCAGTTCAAAGGCACGCGGCGAACTGAAGCTGCGCGAGGGAGGGAGGAGGAAGGAGGGAAGGATGGCTTCCAGATTTAGTGTGGAAAGTTAAAAGAGTGTCTGCGACCGTGCGCGTGTCCGCGAGAGTCTGTGCGCGCTTATACGCCACATTTCAACCTCTCTTTTTTTTTTCGTACATTTTCCGTGCGCGCGCTTTATACGCGTGTGTGTGAGGGAGAGGGAGAAGGGGAGGGGCACTTCTCTACCTCCCTATCTCTCTCTCTCTCTCTCTCTCTCTGCCTACTTTGCATAT
>VUQS01018486.1:1772-14459 GCA_015108495.1 Heterochromis multidens | reverse complement strand
AGCGTTCCTCCCTGTCCAGGATGTGTACATCCTCATCACTGAAAGAGTGGCCACTGGCCTGTAGGTGTGAATAGACTGCGGAGTCCTGGCCTGACGAGGTAGCTCTTCTGTGTTGTGCCATCCGCTTAGCCAAAGGTTGTTTGGTTTCCCCAATGTATAAGTCACGGCAATCCTCCTGGCACTTAACAGCGTACACTATATTACTCTATTTGTGCCGGGGGACCTGATCCTTAGGGTGGACCAATTTTTGGCGTAGCGTGTTTTGGGGTTTGAAAGCCACAGAGACGTGGTGTTTTGAGAAAATGCGTCTCAGCTGTTCCGATACTCCTGACACATAAGGGATCACCAAAGGTTTTCTCTTAGGCAACAGTTGTCCTTATAAGGTTTATAAGGTTGGGGAATCCTGCAGTCAGCTGAGACTGAAGAAGTCACTTGGAAAAGTTGACGAAACGTTTCTCCCACTAAAAACGCCACGTCCAGATGAACAGATTCAGCTTTTTGGGATTCTTTTACCTGGATTATTGAGCATGCATCAAGAAGTCTCATTATTAGCTTTAAAAGTCCAACTTTACATCATCAGATTTACTACTTGTCCTTCATTATCTCTGAAAGGTTATTCTCTGCTGCACTTTTTGAGCTTTATTCAATTTAAGCTAAATGGACTATTTATAAATATAAACCCAGAAAGCTCTACTGAGAAAGTGGAGTATAGAAAGCGTAGTCTTTTGCAGACAGATGAAGGAAAATGTAACATTTTTGCTCACTTTAATAAGTTAAATTAAGAGCCAGCTACTGAAAAAAGCAATCAGTTTGAGATAATTTCTCCATGGCCAACACAAATGTCTAAGTTACATCCGTAACCTTGCCAAGCACTTGTTTTATGTACATAACCTTGGCAGAGGTGAACTTTGCTCTGGCATCAGTGGTAACAGAAGCCCCCAGAGGCAAATAAACCCTTCAGACGGCAGCACAAGCAACACTGCGGCAGGATGATACACATAAACACAACAGTGTGCGCAAGTACATGCACATGCACAAGCACATACACACCTCCACACTCCACCTTCTCTGTATTCATCAGATGTTTTTACTGAGCCCAAGGGTTAGCTTTTAAAGATTACACAGCACTCTCTCTTTCTAGATCAGGTAGAATTTTTTTAACAGGAAATTGCCTGATCCACTGTCCCAAAGGGAGTGCTACTAGTGCAACTCAAATACAAACACCAACACAGACAAAAGACACAGACTCACACAGAACCGCATACTAATGGGCACACAAAGATGAACATCACCTTGCATAAAACTACATAACAGACTATTTCCTCTTGTGACGACATGAACATTATAAAGTCAATACCTATCAAAGCTAAATTCATGTGTGAACTGCTGGCGACAATCTAAGATTTCCGTGACTGCAGTTTATTAGAGTCCTAAACAATATGTCTGTTTCTGTTTAGTAAACATGAAAAAACATAATCAATCAGGCACCCAATCGAAGGTAATGGTGAGTTGTTCAGGTCAGAACAAGATCCTGGGTAACACTTTGTAAATTTATATGTGATTAAACTTTAGTTCATTTTTTTTTTTCCGGTAAAAAATAAAGAAATGGCAATTAATAATGTAAAAACAAAGTTAAAACTAATTTTGATAAAAACACATTTTAAAGCGTGTATAAATAGGCACTTAGGGTCATTAGGTCATTACGGTCACAATAATAATGACTACCAACTATTTATAGTCAGTTGAGTTTAACGTTAAAATAACTATAAAGTTTACAATATAAGAACAATGGGATAATAATGTTTCTTTTTCTTGATTAATCAATTTATCTTTAGTCTAGAATTCATGACAAAACACTGCGAAAAAAGAAAAATTCTCATATTTACTATTTCTCTAATTGTGCCATATTGTTGTGACGATCAACATAAACTCAAAGATAATGAAACAAGTAACTGATTGTCAAAACTGAGTGACCGACTGACTAGTCCATTTAAATTCAAACTGACTAATAATGTGACAGAATTTTAGTGAGAATATTTCAATGTGCTTGAAATAGAGACAATCTCATCTCAGCATTAAAGAACAAGCAGAAATAGTAATTATTGGTTTAAAATTAATGCATAACATATATATTTATTTTAAAAAAGCAGTTAATAGTTGAATTTACAACACACAATCAAGAGCAGAAAACTACCTCTGCGCCATCTGACCCCAACACAGATGGACAAAGACAGAGTGAACAACCTAGCTCATATCGTATGTGCACATGTGGAAATGCATGCATGCATAGAAGGTGGGAGTCAAAGACACATAAATTAGTGAGGGATGCCACTGTAATCCAATGATTTGCCTGACTGACTACCCATGTATCTGTCCCTCTGTCCCCTTATCTGAATAGACAGTAGAGATGTTTTGTGAGGTGCAGGGAATCACAGTCAGTCCGGTAGACAGAAGTGTAGAAAACTGGGGCATGGGGTATAAACTATTCAGAAACACTCCACATTTAGTTTGTCAGGGCCAGCATGGACTGAGAGTAAATTGGCAAAGAAATAGACAAGGGGGCATTTTGGCCCATTAGGCCATACATAAAGTGATTGAAGCCATATATGCAGTTCTGCAATCTGAACAAATTAATATAACAAGCTTTAGCAAAATCTAAAGTGTAAAGAACTAAGGTGCAAGCAAAGGCTAAAGTGGCACAAGACCTGTGGATCAAGGTGAATAAATGGTAAGCAGTAAGTAAGCAGAGATCCTGACTATCTGGAGGGAGAGTGTACCAAAAGCCTTTTAACTTTGCCGTGTACAGAGGCTATGTTATTTGGATTTTTCAAAGAATACTTAATACAGGAGCTTGAAATAGTCTCCCCTATTTCTCTCAAAGACACCGCTTAGCAAGCAGCAGCTGTGTCTTGTCTGAATTCTCTAGTCAAACAAATATCCATAAAAGCCTATATGCCAGATGATGACTGAAAAAATAAGCTAGGACTCAGTAAAAATCACAAAATTGCCAGTGCACGGTCTGAAGGAGGTGGACTTGCCCATCACATACCTAAATCTGCCGCTGGCTGGAAGCTGACTTTTACATTATCTCAACCAAGGCTGAAGGATGAAGAAATGTAATGCCAAAGAAGCAGCACTAGCTCAGGTGAAGATTTTACAAGTTTAGAGTAGATGCCACAGAAAAGGTATTTAGCTAGAAAATACTTTTTTTTTTTTAAAGCAGTCAACCAGGCAGCATGCAGATATAAAACCATATAAAAAACAGAAGCACTACTTCAAACTGAGCCTATTCACTCTTCTGACTAGCAGATTTGGGGGTTTATTAACTCAAGAAGATTTATAATGATTTCTTCAGTGTTTACTCTTGGTTTTTCAATTACTCACAAATATCATGCAAATTATGACACTGTGTTAGAAAATACCCTTAACTATATTTGACATTAAATTTTTTATCCTTGTTAAAAGTCCTGAACTTTTAACACTTTAGAGGATATGAATGTAGAGCTTACAGTATTCTTTAAGACGCCAAAGGAAGGACATGTAGGAAGCCATTTAGTGTCATGTACACCTCAAATTACCTTCTAATGCATAACTAGACGACCTAAAACACTGACATTTTCATTTTATATTTAATGTTTATCCAGGAAAGACTTGCTGAGCACACATGCCCTTTCTCAGCTTGGTTCTTCTTCACATTCACACACACTGGGGAGCTGCCCAGTACATATTAGACTCTGAGATACTCCAGCAAAGCAGCTAGTTGCCGTTCAAGTGCCTTGCTAAAGGACACCTTAGTTTTTAGTGCTGAAAAGGAGGAAAGGAGAACATTCTATTTTTTTTTTTATAGCCAGGAAATTAGTTGGTAATTCTATATAAGGCCACAACTGAATTAGATTTTTGAAACTGTAGGTCATTTTTACTTCTTAGTAGACAGCGAAAAGGCCTAAGGCTAAAACATCCTAAACCACAAATTAACCAAAAAAACAAAACCCAAAAGTTGTGAATGCAATGATTTGTAAATCAAAGAACAAAGGCAACATATTCAGTGTAAAATTGAGATTTGCTTAAATTTATACTTGATGATGAATTTGATGTTTCAGACACATTTCATTTAAGTTGGAACAGGGACATGTTTACCACTGTGTTTCATCATCTCTTCTTTTTACAGCAATAGAAAATGTAAAGTGTTTGGGAACTGCAGAGAGAAATTGCTGCAGTTAAGGAAGCAAAAATATTTTCCCTCTCAATCTTAGCATTTTTTTCTCCGTACATCACCACAGTGAATTTCAAATCGAACAATCAAGATGTGACTGAATCGCAGACATTTAGCTTTAATCCAAGGGGTTTAACAAAAGTATTGTATTAACTGTTTAATAATTACAGCCATTTTTAATCAATAGTCCCCCGATTTTGAAAGGCTCAAAAGAAACTGGACAAACTAACATAATTTTAAATTTAAGGACTGCTTTTAACAGTTGGATGAAAATTCTTTGCTGTCAGTGAATGCCTGAAGTCTAGAAGCCATGGTAATCACCAAATGCTGTTCTCCCTTGAGATGCTATGCCAGGCCTTTAGTGCAGCTGACTTTAGTTGCTGTTTGTTTGTGGGTCTTTTTGCCTTTAGCTTTGTCTTCAGTAGCTAAAAAGCATGCTCTACTGGGTTGAGATCAGGTTGATTTTGCTATTGAAGAAGATTCCATTTCTTTAGCTTCAGAAGGTCTTGGGTTGCTTTTGCAGTATGCTTTGAGTCATTATGTATTTGCACTGTGAAGCACTGTCCAATCACATTTGCAACACTTGGCTGAATCTGAGCAGAGAGTATAGTCCTGCAAACTTTAGAATTCATCGTGCTGCTTCTATCAGCAGTCACATCATCAATAAACACTAGTAGCCCAGTTCCACTGGCAGCCACACATGCCCAAGCAAAAACATTGCATCTACAATGTTTGACAGATGATGAAGTATACTTCAGACCATGAGCCATTTCATTCCTTCTTCATGCTTTTCCCTTGCCATCATTCTGGTACAAGTTACAAGTTTTCCAGAACTGGGCAGGGTCATTTAGATATTTTCTGGCAAAGTCTAATCTGGCCTTCTTGTTCTTGAGAGTAACTAGCTATTTGCACATTGCTGTAAACAATTATACTAATTAAGGCATCCCTTGCTTGTAGACTTTGACAGTGATACACCTACCTCCTGAAAACTGCTGGGCTGGCCAGTGGATTTTGTCTTTTTAGGAAAGTACCAGTTTTGGACACTCATAACATTATTGCCATCTCTCTGATAGGTTTATTTTGTTTTTTCAGCCTAATGATGGCCTCCTTCACTTGCATCAACAACTGTTTGGACCTCATATTGAGAATTCTAGTGAACTGCTACAAAATCCATGTTCAGCACTTGGAATCAACTCCAGATCTTTTATCTGTTTAATTTGTCATGTAGTAACAAGGGAAAAGGCCTCATATGACCATGAAACTGCTTGTCAGTCAATCGCCCAATTACTTTTGAGCCTCTGAAAATGGGGGACTATGTATAAAAATTGAATTTTTAAACACTTAAGTCAGTCCCTTAAATTAAAGCTGAAAGTCTGCACTGCAGCAAACTGATTGTTTGATTTAAAATTTACTGTGGTGATGTACAGAGGCAAAAATGACAAACATTGTGTCACTGTCCAAAATCTTACGGCTCTAACTATACATATGCATTTATTCTGAAAGACTCCAAAGTTACAATATCACTTGTAAAGATGCAGATCTTCTCTAACAACTTCACCATCCAAACAACTCATTTTGAAGAGCTGACCCAAAGATGTTGGCATCAAAACAGAAACAAAAGCACCAGAGCAGAAAAGGAAATGGAGGTGTTTTTCCATGAGGCAACATAACCAATTTCAGGTGACATTTTACATCAATGGCAAAATATCGTGTCTGTCGGCCAGAGTGCAGGGATGTCAGCCAGTTTGGCCAACACGTCTGTTCACCCTGGAGAGACCAAAGTAAAAAAGCAAGGCTCCCTTTTTTTCCCAAATAATGTCCTGCAGTTTGTGCAAACCTGAAGAATTTGTTTCTACAATGATCAGGACTCAGTTCTGACATGCACTAGTCACCTTGTTGACAAAAATAAGAAACAACTGTCCAAAGATTGCTCTGAGGTTGGGACTCAAACTAGGCCAATCTATGGAGCCTTTTGCTAGTTAAGAGTCTGTGGTCACATAAAGCAGCAGCCACCTCTGAGATCACGGGCACTGGATTTTTCTTTGAACCTGTATGTGACTTGCTGCAGAAATGTTCTTTCAGTTAAAAAGAGAAAATATCTTTCATCGGTAGCTGTGCAACATCAAACTTCAACAATACCAAGAAAATGCAACTAATGGTGTGATCTAGCTGATATATTGAATTTTCTAAACACAAAAAATTGGCTTCTGTAGAAATTCCTACTTATTATGATTTCATTATTTGCCTGAAATAATACATTTGTTATCTATTTTCTTTAAAAAAAAATTATCTTTGTGATAACAGAGTGGCAACTAAGCTAGTGTCACACAAAACAACCAGTGTACTTTTTACTAAAATGTTATCCAAAAGAATAATAATAAGAAAATATGAGAGAAAAACAGCTCAAATACTCCCACTTTAACTCCTAACAACAAAGAAATTAGATCAGGCAAGAGCCCTGGAGTCAGATTGGGTCAGAAAGAAGATCAAATGTCCATCTCCCCTGTGGAGCTTTGTAAGCACCACATCAGCACCACTTTTCACCACCAGCTAATACACCTAATGGACCCCACCATATAAAGGCTACACTCCCTTGTGACTCTGTGTGTGTGTGTGTGTGTGCATGGGTGTGTGTAAGACACAGCTAGATCAGTAGAGAGAAAAAAAGGGGAAAAACAAAGGGTGCTATACAGACAGGTTACAAACAGTTCAAAGGAAAGTAGCACTTAATGTAAAGTTTTCATTCCTTCTTTGAGTCTGAGATGTACACCCCCTTTCATGCAGTCCTTCCTTTAACTGACAGCACATGAATGTCTCAGCTTCATGTTTGAATGAATACCCTGGTCATATCTGCTTTACTTACTGGGTTGGCCAATTAATATTTACATATAAAGTTCAAGTCCGAACTGCAGCAGTGCATGTCTCTGCCTAACTGTATGTTTTCCAGCTCACTAAAAGCATGCCTGTTTTGAAGAATGTCCTGAATAGCAACAGCATGTATGTGATGGTATATCTCACATACTTAATTTCTTAAGTGCAATACAATTATGCTTTTTTGATACTACTAATGTAGAGCAATCTCTCGCTCTCTCTCAGAGATTATGGGAGTGGTGGGGCACAAGTTTCTCTCAGCTGTAGCACAGTGCAGCACACACACAAACTGAGACCCTGCTTTACAATAGTGTAGAGAACCAAATATTCAAAAGCATGATTAATTTTCACAAGACCAATGCTGACAAGGCTCATTGCCACATGTGGAAATCTTTTTTTCAATTACGTGGCTTTCTCTGTTGCTGTAAAATAATGTCTATGTTCAGCCTTGTCTCAGATGAATTTCTGTAGGTTTCATAAGACTGACATACCTACACATAATAAAATAATCACACAAAAAAATTTAGGTCAAGCTTTACAGAATGGAAGCCCTGAACAAGTTATGTATTAAAAAACATGGAACAACAATCATCTATTCCTCAACATAAAAGAGGGAATGGAAGTGAAAATTGCTTATTCTGGATCCGACTTGGATTGTGAACTCTGCCATTATTACCACGCAGTTGTTTCATTATTCCAGGCCTTTAATGACACCCCCCTCCCCAGTACCTAAGCATTAGGGAGTTTTGTATTTTTAAGATGTTTTTTTAGACCTAAGATAAAATTGTTTAGTTAGATAATGTATGTAATAAACCAACTGTTGCTGTTAATTATTTTAAACAATAAAAAAAAGGATCCTCAAAGTGTTGATAGAGGTTAAAAAAGTTAAAAAAAAAGAAGCAGGCAGATGTTATGACTTGTCTACTTATGTTACTTAGCATGGCACACATTTTGAAGTATTGTGGGTGGATAGTGGTCTGTTAACCCCACCGCACTGGGTCTTCCTGCTTTTCTGGTTGAAACCCAACTTTGCATCTTGTGCAGCTCCTGTGGTAACTGTGGTACTAACTTTTCCACAAATGTGAATTTTACTGTAACAATACTGTTTGACTAACAAGTAAAAGATCCCTGCTTTGATCCAGCATAAAAAAATCTGCCAACCGCTGTGGCAACCCCTTATGAATAAGGGAGCAGCCGAAAGTAGCTTTACTGTAGTTTTTTATTACTAATTTAATGTTGTTAATGCATTTCTAAAAGCCCAAATCCAAAGTACCACTGGAATACTATGTGACCAAAATCCTCAAATGAAACAAATGGCTCCCTGTCTGCACCAGTAAAATGAGCTGTCAGACCTCATTGAAATCGCTGCCAGTCTTCAGTATCAAAACGTCTTATTACTTCCTGCTTTTACCACTTTCTCATCCCTTCTCCTACCCATTTTCTTCACATCCTTCACTTTCTTTATTTCTCTTTCAGCTTTGCTAATTTGCAATTGATTAGCTGTCCTCTCAGTCAGCTCAGTCCCATGCTCTACATCCCTCATACCCTCCTCCCTCCTTATCCCTCCCCACCTCACAGCCTGTCCTCTCCTCCATCCACAAGTCAATTTCTCTTTAACGAGCATTGGTACATTTCACTCCCCGGGCACCAGGGCCCTTCTGTGTAAATAAAACACAGAGCAGAGTCAAAAATCAATGGGCCTATTACCCTCAGAAAATGCTAAACAAGCAAAATTAGCGACTCGCTTGGTGGTGGAGGCCTTAATGGCCCCCCTCCCACCCTCAGCATCACCACCAGCAGCCTCCTCTCTTCAATCTCAGCATCCACTCAACAAGCCACGTACTTTGTATCATCATGCCATGGATAGAAAACACACATTTATGCCTGGGTATGTTGGTGTAAGAGTCAAAATCATTTGCTTCCAAAAATCTCTCTCACACACAGACACAAAACATGCACCACACACTGCTGGAAGAAATGAAGGATTCACTCTTCTGAGAGAAATCATTGGGCACCACATGGAGCTACAGGCCACATTTAACTGCTTTTTATTTTGCCTGTCTTGCCCATATAAACACAGTACACACACACACAAACAGCAGCAGCCAGCAGGAATTTATAGTAGGGATCCCATATTTTATCAGACAAGTCTGATTAGTGTG
Organism: Heterochromis multidens; assembly: GCA_015108495.1. Classification (NCBI taxonomy): domain Eukaryota; kingdom Metazoa; phylum Chordata; class Actinopteri; order Cichliformes; family Cichlidae; genus Heterochromis; species Heterochromis multidens. Next base: position 5,213 of record VUQS01018486.1, on the reverse strand, counting down.
GCAGTAAAAAGCTGCATGTGTGTCCAACATTCGCACACAGAAATACACACATACTGACAGAAACAAACACTAAAACACACACAAGTAAATGTCTACATTGTAAGAGCACACGCACAATGTGAACGAATACACAAATAGTGCACACAAAACTAAATAAACAACGACAGTGTGCCTACAGACAAACACAGACAAACACACACAATCACACACATGCACACACACACACACACACACACACACAGAGTAAACATGTACAGTATGTACAGGCTGTTAAACATACACACACACACGCGCATGCACACACACAGCAAAGTAAACACACGGTATAGATACAGAAAACACACACACACACACAGAGCAAGACAAAGGCCAGCCATTTATCACTTCCTCTCTTTCTTACACACACACGCAGAGCCACACACACTACACACACCATTTCTCTGGAAATGAATGTGTAGCTGGTTAGCTGTGGTTCATTTATCCTGGCAGCTGATGTGTGGTTAACAGAGACATTTATGCTAATGACCTTCCATGTTTAAAAAAAGGCAGCAATAATGTAAAGGCTCGTTAAAGGCCAAATCCTCGTTCGCTTGAGTCATTTTTCAGCCCATTTTCTTGTTCAATTAAACTGATGAAATTATTATTCGCATGTGAAATGACTATTCAACCTCACGAGGCAACCGACCGCTCGAAAATAGAACAGAGGACAAATGGATCAAATTCTTAAGTATTGCTGTCTGATGTTCTAGCCTTATCTTGGGCTTCTCGTGTTTTACCGTGACTTTTAGATTTCTTTAAAATAATTCAGCAATCTGGTTTTTTCCAGATTATTCACGTGTGGATGCTGAACTTGTAACTGTAACTCATTTCTCAAGTTGGGAATTCTATCCCAAGCAAAATAATGACACATCATTTTGTATGAAAACATCGACATATTGATAACGTAACTTGGTTTATGTTGGAGAAATTTAATTAGATTGCAACTTTTTGGGCCACTTTTCCAGAGCAGTCTGTAACCTGATATTAGCCTTTGATGATCATAGATATACTTTTAGAGAACGCAGCAGATATGTTTAGGGAAATCAGCTGCGTAGCTCTGTAGTGTGGTAATACACGTTACTTCACTGTCAAAGAAAATGTTGAATGAAAAAAAAAGAAAAAGGCCCCATTATAAGGAGGTAAAAAAAAAAAAAAAATTCTTTCAGAATACTATCAGCATGCTGGGACTTTTTGAAACCTGAGATATTTCAGTCCTCTACTTAAAAGCTGTCATAACTGCAGACTGCAGTTTTGCGTCAGTATTGATAACCTTGCCGCAGTGGTGTGGATAAATTAAAGTGCCTCTAAGTTTGCTGGACTTTGCCCAGTGTGATATTTTAGAATTCAAAAGCACTTACAAATTCAAATCAAAATCACATTTCCATTTGCATTCCTTTTGTGTGGTTTATGTCAGATGTTTTTTTATCCTTTTCATCATTTGAGTAAAAATGTCTCTTACCTGTTTGTGCATCTCGATGTTCAGCCCGTATGACATTTCGTAGTACTGAAACAAAGATAAAAGCTAGGTCGATCAAACATGTCTTCTCTGTTCCTCTTTTTGCACGCACACACACACACACACACACACACACACACACACACACAAATAAAGTACTAATGGCTACACATGAAGTAAGCTGTCTCACCATGACATAGTGCCTCTGCATCTCAGTTTTCTCACTGGCCAGTTTCTCACATTCCAATTTGAGACTGTGAGACAGAAAGAAAATGTTTTGTTAGCACGTGTCACGATCAAACACCCAGCAAGCTACATGCATGCCACACACAAACACATGATCAAAAGTAAAACTAAAAGACCAAAAATCATTTCTGACTTCTGACTGACTCATTTTGTAGGGAGTGGATAAAAGAGGATGAGAGAGAATGAAATATGACTTTAACAAACTGAATCCAGAGATGCCACTTGCAGAATACTGATCCTGCAAGTCACTACATCCTGTCACTTTAAATTTGCATTTCTAAATATGAGCACAACAAAAAAAGAAAGAAAAATAAGTTGTTTGGATCAGAGCAGTTTCCCCTGCAGACACAGGCACTTACTCAGCAGGTGTAGTGCAGTAATTAATGGATCAATGGACAACCACACAAACCTCATCATATATTCTTACAGTGCGAGTAAAAGCCTAAACTGCAACATCAACAAAAAAAGCAACCATAACATTAGGATCCATTTTAAGGAAAAGCTTAACTCTTTTGTGTTTGTCAGTATATCGCTCTGCATAAAATTTTTGTGCATCTTTTAAGGAGGAAGACATCAGGTGTATATTATCATCAAAGCTTCTTGCATGTACACACAGTGCAACATAAGATATGAAAAAACTGAGATATTTCAACATGTTACTGAAATATAAATGCTAGTATCAGCTGAAATTTGGGGGCATTATCAGACTTTAAATCTGTAATATCTCAACTTTTTTGGGAATAAGAACTTTAATTTAAGTTTAATGACAATGGTGTCCAGTCCTTTGTTTGTACTCAGAGGCTGGAGAATATTCTCAAACAGATTAATGGTTTTAGTAAGGTCCATAATATGTTTACATTTCTTCTAAATAACAACCAATAACAAATACTGTCAAATTCATCCTTAAAAAAAAAAAACATAAAACATCTGGGACCACAGTAATTCTTATTACAATGTATTCCCAGAGTGTATCTGACCCATTGCTTTTTTTTTTGTAAATCAGATCAGCACCTCCCTCATGTTGGATTTCACTGGAATGAAAGAGTCTGATCTGTGTGGCTGTAGCATTAAGCATGCAGCGCACCATTCAGCCTGTTCAGCCTCAGGATTGGCCAACAAACTGGACCGCTGGTTCATCTCACCAGGTGATTGGGTAATAATTATGAGGTGGCCAGAAGTGGGTGATTATTATGCATTGGTATTGTGCCTATGGTTCTGCCCTGAGCAATGTATTTCACACTTCATCATGTCAGGTAAAAAGTATTTCACACCACTTGCACTTGCAGTGAGAGAGAGAGACGTGCATGCAAAGGTGGATGGGGGTTTACCTGTGGTTGGTCACTAGTAATAGATGGACCTGAGACAAATGTAGACTACCACTGTGTTAGCTGCATATGGAGCGTTTGAGAAGAATAACTTCATAATATCCCTAGATATATACGTGAAACTAAGCATATAGTATTTCTTAATCAAAACTTTAAAAAATCTGTTTCTGTCTTGCATTTCATGTTGTTGCATCATACATTTCCCTTATAATTTGGTCATACTGTATGACTCATACATGACTAGTACACAGCATCACAGAAATCAACCTTTTTTTAACCTTATCTTCAGTTTTTCTGTCTACATTGTGGATTGAGAATCCACAGTCAGTAAATCAATGGATTCTTTTTGATTAATTATTTCTTTAATATAGTGTT
>VUQS01018462.1:1725-20716 GCA_015108495.1 Heterochromis multidens | reverse complement strand
GTGCTCTCCTTTCCTCTTCTCTTTCCCCTCACCCCCAGCCGGTCACGGGGGATGGCTGCCCCTCCCTGAGCCTGATTCTGCCGGAGGTTTCTTCCTGTTAAAAGGGAGTTTTTCCTTCCCACTGTCGCCAAGTGCTTGGTCATAGGGGATATAAAGTAAGTAAGAATAAAGAGCAGTAAACCTTAGAGCAGCAGCAGTACAGGTCAGCTGATCAAAGCCTGTATGCAAAGAAAACAAATCCACTGGAGTTCGCAATACAAATTTTTACGTTTTACGTCTTATTTCTAAGGGAATCTTTTCACCATGTTACATGGCCACACCAGACATTAGGGTTCTCCCAAATCCCACTTTAACCCAAGCAAATACTTAGAAAAAGGTATTTTACTACAATCAAGGCACTGTAAAAATTAAAAAAAGAACAGTATCTATTTTTTTACCTCCTCATATTGTAAGCATAATGAAAATTGTCAGAAATGTCTTGTTTATCCTGTGAGTATTACATTTTTGGGCTATGGCTCCATAGAGCACCATTCATTCTAGACTATCCAACAAATGTCTCTCATTAAATGAAGAAAGCGGGAGTTCTTGATTAATTAGAAATTATCTTCTAAGTTTTATCAAAATAAAAAAAAAATCTTTAGCAATCTTTCAATTTTTAAAACATTTGAGGGTTACAGCTTATTAAATGATATATACATGCCATACCTGCATATGCAAATGATAACAGCAGAGTGAGTGACCACAATAGACAAAGTTTCTATGCCACTCCAATGTAAGTAACAGTCTCAACCCAAGAGAATTAATGATGAAGCACAAAGCTAGAGTTACCACAGCTGAGACTGTGGATGAACTGTTGCCAGTCCTAAATGTATTGGTGCCAATCAGAACCAACTATTCTGTGTCATAATCAGCTTTTTTAAGTACAACATATCAAACATCAGTATCTGAGTCAACACACCCTCCCTCTCCCTCCCATATATGCATGTGTTTAGATCACCCAGCAGCCTTACCTTGACCGTACGGCTCCTCCATTGATTACTGTCTATACTTCTTCACTCAAAAACACAATGCATCAAAAAGACCAAACTGTCCGTGAAGGGCTAAAATAATTGTTTATAATAGACCCTCCACTTGCAATCACAAGAGTGCTATGGTGTGTTTTAGGGTGGAGATAAGAGCTCCCGCTTTGTGCTCAGGTAATTTTCTTTCCAGGCGTAAGTGGTCAAGGTCTGGCGTTTTTAAACGCATGCGAGTGATGTGGTGTGGGGGAGCCGTATTGTTTCAGGAGATGTGCCAATGTCCATTTGGAGAGCAGCAACACTCGTCTCCCCACTTGAGGAACAATGGAATACACTTCAGAGATGCTGCATATGAAGTATGTTTATGAGTGCGCTCAGACAATGGGGGACAGTGTTACACAACACAAGAAATGGGTTTGGCTCTGAGAGAAATGAGATGGACCCAGTAGACATCCTTGACATTCACCAATAATTAAAACTCGCTGACATGGTGAGAAAAAGGCTGATTCACTGGCGGTGTTTACAGTAGAATATGATTGCAGAAAGAGCTTTGGTCACGTTGAGTGCAGGAGAAAGTGGGCTGGAGTCATTTGGGGTGGGGAATTGTTGAGATATAGTGAGAGAGAACACATTGTATTGGTGTTTTGTTTGACATAATAGCCTGCTAACAACTACTGTAAACCAGGAGCTCTGCCAAGGCTCACAGGTGTCATCAGGGATCTGGCTTCATGCCACAGAGAGAGAAGATCCAAAGGCCCCGAGGCACACATAAAGGTGTCATCCTACTGCAAGATGTACCAATACATCAAGGAAAGAAGTCAGGGGGGATGGAGAAAAGGAGTAGGTACATCTGAAAAAGAAAAAGAGAATAGGTAGTCAATCCCCAAATACAGATTGAAAGTTATCTGCGACACACACCTCACTGTACTGTATATAATATTTAGAGAGGTGAAGGGAATGTGGCAACAAATTTTTCATGCTAATTTGTTGGGTGATATAATGACATGTTAATGATCCCAGCATCTGGCCATTCCATCAGAGGTGTATATTTATAAGAAGAAAAGCATTAAAAAAAATACAGCATGCTGAACAAATGCCTTTGGTTAGGTCAGAGTGTCTTCTAATGACCTCATTTACTGACAACAAACCCTGCAACCAAGCAGGCAAACACACAGCACAGCAATACCTCTCTCCTTTATCGCTATGTGACAGTGGATAGAGAGAAAGAGGGATGAAGAGGGGGAAAATGAAGAGGAGGGAATAAGAAAACACTGAGAGAAATCAAGGAAAAGCAGTACAGGAGGTAAAAGTTGAGAAAATCTTGGCTAAGAGACAAAAAAGAAAAAAAAAGGTAGATTAAAAAGGAGAAAGAAGCCTAAAGGAGCAATGCAATCAAACAACACAAACACAGTCTCCGTGTGACTGCTCAACCTTGCCAAAGAAAATAGGTTACCTCTGTTTCTCTGGGTGCCCAGGGGAGGCACTAACTGGCAAGAGTTGTGCCCCTGTGTCATCCTGTAAACATTTAGCCGGAAAAAGTAACATAAGCAGAATATGAACTACGTTCATTTATAATCCCTCTGAAAATTAGACAAGAAGCAGCAACAAAATAGCTGGAACAAACCAAGAAACATAATGTAATTAAAAGCTGTGGAGATATTCAGGTATTTATTTTTTTTTGACAGAAATTAGACTAACTTGTGACTTTTCACCTGTGAATCCATGTAGCCGGCCCCTGTGCGCCTACTGAAATGTAAGACAAAGAAAAAATATGCTATTGGCAATATAGACAGCTGTGGATTTTCAGCTGGCTATCTATCTTGCATGCTGTTATGGCAAGTGAAGGTGGACAAGGATCCAAAGCTTCTCCACTGTTAACCAGTGTTTTAAGTAGAAAGAGAATGCAGGTTAGAGAAGTGCCTTATGTAGGAATTTCACACTTCTAATCCTGTTTTTTGCAATGGTATGTTACATTAATAAGTAACATAATACAGAAATCAACAAAAATGCATAAAAACAGAAGATAAAATATGAAAAAATGAGTATTTGGTACCTTTATACAATGGTTTTGGCAGCCTTCAAGGTGTTACAGTCATACCCCTCTTACAGAATGTACATGTACTGCTGATTATTACCTACAAGTGGCAAACTTACTGGATTTGTGAGAAATATTGGCATGGATGGAAATAAAAAAAAAATAATATTGAAACTAATATATTTTTTGTCCAAAGGCAAACATTAAATCAGGTATCAAAATTAACATGCAGCTCCACTCAGCTCAGACGTGGAGCAGATTCAGCAGCAAAGGTTCACTTCTTTTCTTGATAGTGAGCAGAAGTGCATCCATCCATCCATCCCTCTTTCCTTCCATTCATCTGAGCATCACTAAAGCTCATCTTAATCTCCCTCTTCCACAATCACGGAACAAAGAGCAGAGTGCTGGCAGATCCTTGTTTTTCTAACTAATGTCGATTACATATTTGATAAACATGCATTTGCATTAGCATTAGCTGAGGTCAGGATTAGCAGCGTTCATCCTCAAACTGTTCTGTCTCTATGCTTCGCCTGTTTGTTGATCTTTTTTTTTTTCCTGGCTGTGCCTTTTTTTCCCCCCTCCTGTTGTTTGTGGCCATCTCAAATCCTAAAGGACACGACTCCACACAAGCGACAGCACAAATATTTGAAAGGGTGATTAAAAATCGTTTGGGAAAACAGATTATTGACTGTTTCTTTTTTTAAAAAAAATCAATGTGTAAACACAAGCAAGCTGCTTTAAGGAGCCAATAGGAGTCATAAACTGTTAATCTGATAATTTAGATTTCACCCAAGCTTAGAAGTCTTTTGAATAATAGCGGTTTTTAGTTGTGTTTTAAATCTTAGATTTATTGGATCCCTTGGCTTCATGGACAATTATCCCTCGATGTGTAACATTTTGCAGCAAAATATTTCAACAAGTGCAGAGGCACAAAAAAAAGTAGCTTTGCAAGTTTTTCAGAAAAGTCTTTCTTCTGTTTTCCCCCCTCATCTCTGTACAAAAGCAATAAAAAGGAAGAATAAGCTCCAGACAGCTGGGGCTCACGAAAAGTTTCAAGTGCCTCTGTTGACCGCACACAAAGACACTGATCTGCTTAGCAGGCTTAAAACTGTCTCTCTTCCTCTGTCGCTTCTCTATTTCTTATGTCAGGCTCTCCTAAAACCCTTCTCATACCCCCCGTACACAACACACACACACACACACACACACACACACACACACACAGATGCCTAAAACACTGTGGGCCAGATTGCTAGTCGTGGATGAGGATCTTAAAGACCTCCTCTCCCAACCACCTATTAAACAGCTTAGAGGCATATAATTGTCATCCAGACGCTTCTCTCCAGAATGGGTTTTTAAAAGCCACATTGTTCGTCTCCGCCACCAAAGGTTGAGTAATCCTGAGGCTTAAGCATCCGAGAAACGGTCCGTTTCATTCTGTTTTTCTCCAGCTAATAAGATCCTTCCCGTTATGAATACTCCTGCTTTAATTGTTTGACATTAATGCTAATCAAGCTTTTGTCCTTCTTTGTGACTTCTCTGCCCGTCTTACATATATTTGCCTCACAAGTACTCTCTGTTCTGCTTGATATTTTTCATGCCATTTAAAGATTTGCGCAACATTTCTTCAGAAAGCGGTAGGAATTAATAACAGGCACTAATTACAGAATATTTAGTAAAGAATATTAAGAGAGAAAACTAATGCAATGGTGAGGAAATGCAGAGCTATATGAATCTAATTATATCTGTGGAAAACAATATCAGACAAGAATCAATCAAGGAGTCCTGTTGCCACCGCTAATCAGATTTTATTAGTGTCCTTATTGTTCACTCATGGATCACAAACACAAAGAAATTAGGCAGTGACTTCCTCCGACGGTCCTCTTCTTTTAATTGGAGAAATGACAAAACAGCTGTTCCTGAAGTCTCAATGTCTGGAAGATAATTTTATGGAAAAAAAAAAAAAAAACACTCGTTCCTTAATTAAAATTTTTTGGTCTCCTTCCTCCCTGACCAGACAATTGCCATATTAGAGACCTATTAACCTTGCAAATGCAGGCAGAAGGACTCAGAAGATTCTGTCTCTAATAAAGCGAGATGAGCAATGGAAGACATTTGGTTTATTAAACTAAGCAAGTGCAATCATCAGTTCTCTTTTTCTGTGTCTTGGTTAATGCACTCATTAATCTCTATGCATGTAAAATGCATATGTAAATATAAATGCACATTTCCTAAAGGTTTAGTCCTGTGACAGAGTGACGACTTATCCGGGGTGTACCCTGCCTCTCGTCCTATGACAGCTGGGGCAGACTCCAGCCCCCCCGCCCCACAACCTTGAATTGGATAATCAAAAGAAAATGGATGGATGCAAGTTTTCTAAAGATATATATTAATACAGCCAGATTTAAATTAACAGGTCACTTCTTTTCCAGTTTAACTTAGGAAATTGTGTCAGAGTCAGAGGAAGATGAATTTTGGTTTCTTTGGTTTTCCTAAGAATTAAAACAGTCCATTTGTTCTGGACAACTCAACAGTCATCTCCACACAAAGAGATTTTTTTCTAACATTTCCATAAAGACAAGTGCACCTCCAACACTGTTATTTCTGTCACCGAAAACTTAAACCAAATAAAATGATTTGAGAGATCAGAATTGTTCAATTAGCTTTCATTGAAGCCAAGTGATTGGTGGAAATGAAATCCCGGCTCTCCTGCTGGATCTCCAGGTCCCAGGGTCGAGGATTTTTAAAGAACGTGATTGGTTGCTCGTCCCTCCGAGAGTCGTCCAATTGCTGGTCCGTATGGACCTCTCTGACCCCTCCAGCCTCCTCATCCTCCCAACTCCATGGCTCCATTTAGCAAACAGAAGCTGCTAAAGGACTGCTAAGTTGTACTTCAGCGGTCCTCCAGTCCAATCACTCATTTACCTGAAGTGATTTTATCACTCTCCAGAGATAATCATGGAGAGTCTGACACAAAGTGCTGGGTTATTGAACTGACAACGAACAATTAACAAAGTTACAAACCTTGTCCGTGTACTGGCTGTGTGTTACAAGCATTTTAATAAGGCATTACAAGTTTGAGTTTGTGGCGTAAATGTGCTTTATTTAGATGCTATAATGTAAATAAATACTGCTGAGTTAAAACTAGACATTAGTCTCTAAGTAATGGATGGTGGATATCCTCTCCAGATGGATTTCTCTCTGTCAAGTAGCTCTAAAAGGTTTTGGGATTTGTGGAGTGGGCATGGCTGCTGGTTTTTGCATTTTGGGTCCTGCACTTGCAGTGGTTGGTCTGAGGGGGAGATTTTAAGAGGGGAATTATCGGGAATGGAGAGGGTGGAATGAAGGCGATTTGTGTGTGAGTGTGTATGTGAGAGAGAGGGAGAGAACATGCTTCAGTGGTCCCTCTGGTCAGTGTGCAAACCCCCCCACAGAGGAGCCTGAACGCATGGGCCATTTTTGAGAAGGCTGCCTGCATCAGCTTTGCTCAGATCTCCCCTAATCCTTCCCACTTGAACCTTAGTCCACCACAATCTGCATGCCAACAGATTAACACAATATGCAAAGATAATTCAGCCAGCCCAGGACTGACAGTGATCTCACAAATCTCTGAACGGCCAAGGGAAGATACCTCCCCAAAACCCAGATTAAGTCCACAGATCTGAAGCCTTAGACCCTCTTAGGGCATATATTAGCATTACTGCTGGATGCTTTATTTATATATTTATCTGATTTTAAAAACAGATAATGCTGCCTGGTCAGCTTGAGTGTCACAAAATCTGCCTTGGGTAGGATGGAGGGATGAGACCATATCGCAGATTGAGGGAGCAAGAGCAAGAGTGGGAGGTGGAGAGAGAAAAGAGGCAGAGGGCTCTGTAATCCATATTATATGCTGCGGAGAGCTGGGGAATTATTTAAGAAGCTCTTTGTTGTACTCTTTTTCAAAGTGTTGTTTAGGGAAAGGATGAGGATGGCCAGTCCTATTATGTGACAGATTATGTGATTTCAATTAAGAGGATGAAGACTGAAGATTGGAGAATTATTTTTCCATTTTAAAAAGATGTGATTTAAAGAGATGTGATTTAGAAGGTAGGAGGATAAACAGAATGGCAGAGAGACAATAGTTTTAGGGCAGGTCTGGATACTTTCAAATACGCTATAATACTCCAGTGTCTTATTTATCTAAATGTAATCGATCAGTAGAGTTATTTGCCTTTTTTTCTCTCCAGAAACAGGGGACAAAATCCCCACACCATTCTCTACAAAAAATACCTTTTCAAGAGGCAAAAGAGGTCTAAGTTCTTGTGTTGTCTTCTGTTTTCATGTGTTTTCCAACTTAGCTGTAGTGAAATGGTAGTTTCTGTAAACCTTTACATGATTACCAGGTGAAGGATACTTTTATATATCACAAACTGCCAAAACATTAATTACTGTTTTGGTTAAGTTTTGGATCACCGCATACACGTGGTTTCTGTCACTTGTCATGTATAAAGGGACTGCATTGGCCAGAGCAAGGGAAAATAATTATAGTGAATAGTCACTCTCTTAATGCCCTATATGTACACAATGTGAGTACTCAAATCAACTGCTAGACACTGACATTGGACAAGTCTGCAAAATTATCATTCAATTAACATTCTTTTGTTTTCACATATTCAGTGTACAATGGGGAACCCAAATGGAAAAAAAATAAATAAGTGTTTGCTCTATATATGTCTCATACTATGATTTATACAAAGCAGCAGTGGGCTCAGCTCCAAATATTACACATGAATATATGTACAGACATACCGGCACTCACTGATAAGTATTCTTCCTAATATGGTGTTGGGCAACTGTCAGTGCAGAGGACTCTGGCAAAAACCTCAGATACTGTGTCGACACATCAAAAATATGTAACTGCATTTTCCTGATTACTTTGCAACAAGAGTACTACATGTCTACTGCACACAAAGATAGAAATGTTGTAAAATCCAGTCTTACAAACCTTTGTGCAGAGATTTGGTGTTTCATGAGTTCTCAAAGTCGGCTGGTAATCTAACGGGATTTACCCCATATTTAATATGAAATCCTAATACCAAACAATATACCACCACCACCAACACAAGTCCTTATTGATATTGACCTGAAGCACCACTTATGCCAGTGTTATACTTCTCCTTTATTAAGATCCAAATGACGTAAACTTTGTCATCATAGTGCATATAGGAGGTTTTGTGCAGATGTTCACTCACCTCCATCCATCTCATTTGAAGAAATGCAAAAGTATGTCTCAGGCTCATTCACATAAGTGTGGAAATATGAGCTAAATAGACAACATCCAACTTGAAAAGCCACCAATCTGAATCTCCACCACACACTCAACTCATAACTTTTTTTTTTTGGAGGGGGGGTGGGGGTGGGGTAGCTCTGGTGGAAGGTGGGGAGAGGGTGTTGCCAAACTTCTTCCCCATTGTGTTTTTCCCAGTGCAGTGCTGGGATAGTTTGGAGAGGTTGCTCTGTTCCCGCGGCGACAGACTGCGGCCCCTCTCTGCCGCGCTCAAGGGCCCTTGAGGCGGCCATTATCTGGACGCCCGCCTCGCCGAGGCATATGGGTAATTACTGAGCTAATAGAGTGATGGAGGGAGAGGCAGAGGCAGGAGCCTAGGCCAATTAGATGATGCATTAGTGCTCTGTCTTTTGTAAGCACCTAATGTGTGGGGAAAGGATGGGGTAGATAGAGAAAACGTGTCATTTCTGAAGGGTCAGGATCCTTGAGCAAATGCAAACAGTCTCTCCCTCTCTCTCTCGTGCGCACACTCACACATATACACACACACACACGGGACTGCACACACATACAAGCATGTGTGTGTGAACACATGGACCACATTTGCGCTCAGAATGTAGCAAACTGTGCACACATGCACACACACATACACACACTGATTACTGTGCTTTGTTTTGCTCTTTTCTCTAAGTGTCTGAAGAGTGTGAAGTTGTAATTATAGCACACTCTGGCTTTACCTCATGCCTGCATGCACACATACACACATAAACACATAAACACACACACACACCAAATGCAGATGAGTCCAAATAAACGAGGAGACCCTGCCCAGTCTATTGAGGTCTGCTATGAGAATCCACTCCATCAATTACATTAAAGAGGCTGCCTAATGACGGCCACAGCTGTAATCACGCTCAGCTGAAGCATTTTACACCCCGCTTCTTTGTTTTCACCTATTATCATCCATCCCACAAAGGAGAGAAATTCTATCTCAAGCATCGGCACAGTGTTTTGAGTTAAGAATGTGCTTTTTGTCATCATCCAGTTTTGTCAGATTGTGAATCAGTGTTTTGGCAGTTGCAGCTGGAGTCATTGAAGTTGGCAGGAAGCAGGAGCAGCGGAAAGTTGTCAGTTTGTTGCAGAGTTTTCATCTTTCAATTTTTCGCTCTCACAGGTTGCAGCAAAAAATAAAATAAAACAAAAGAGATTTAAAAAAAACTGGTCACGCTTCAACTATAGATGGATTTTGGATGATTTTGTTTTAGGGTTTTGCATACACAGAGTTTTATGCATGCATTACAGTGATCCAGCTATATTGACTCTTCTTCACAATGTGCACTGTAATTATCACAGGGAATTATGATCTCGACTTCTCCAACTTTTGTAAACAGCCAGCTCTGAGTCACTTATTATGCATGCCAAGCATTCCTAGTACTGCAAACATACTCCCTTAATTCACAGGTAAAGAGCTCCATGCTATTAACTTAATTATTAGCCCACTGTACAATTAGCATCAAAACAATATCATCAAAAGGTGAAGAAAGGCAGGACAAAAACTCCAAATCAACTACATTGTTACACCAGCAACAATAACTTCAAGGACCTTTGCTTTCCTCCCTGTGTTTGCGTGACTGAGGTGGCCGGCCACTTTACTATCAACCCCTCAATTACAGACATACAGAATATGTGTGCTTTAGTGTGATGCTTAATATTGCACCAAGCATTGTTATTCATTCAATCCCAACAGATGAAACTATAATCGCTATGTATTATTATTTCCTATCAGAAATAGCAGCTCTCATTATCAAACAAAGGACTCTATTACTGATATCATTATCAAAAGGGGAAATGGAGGAGGGGGTCTGTAGCTTTCAGCGTTTAAATAACTTTGTTTCAGAGCCCCTTAGTAGAATTTTACTGTTATAGTGATTGGCGTGTACGTTTTTTTTTTTTTTTTTAAAAACAGGTCAGCTTCACATCTTTGACCTTGTTGCTGCTGAGAGACAATGTGTGAAGTTAGTGGGCGATTATTGTTAATAGTGAAGCCGCAGCTCCGCTGTCATGCGGTTTTTGTTTTATGGTGGCTGTGGAAATACCTTAATTGCACCTAATTCAAGCTTATCTTTGATGAGAAGAAGGGGGGAGGGATAAACTCAACTGCGCTCGCAGTTTCGCAGACACATTGATCTTTTGTGCAGGCAGGAGTGGCTTCAGGGAGCTTCAAAGAGATTCCCAGACTGAATCACCTTGAGGATCTTGCTTCTGGTGGTCTTAGCATCAAAAAAAAAGAAGAAAAAAAGTGGTACATGAATGAGAGCTGCCATGAAAATATGTTTTAAAGAACCTTTAAAAGATATTCTGACCACTCAGCACAACTCCAGCCACAGAGGCATTTTGTCATTCATCAGCATCAAATCTATTTAGGGATTTGCATGTAGAGAACAAAGTGCTGAGGTTCATTTTGAAAGACGTTGTTGGCTGGATTGACCAGACCCAGGTAACAGGCAAGCAGGGGTAAATATTAAAGGAAAACTACCTTAATTAATTAGTCAAGTGCACATATGTGCATTAAAGGGTTTTGACTTATTTCTCCTGTTCAAACAGGCCATTATAATATAACCCTGATTTGGGTAACAAAATACACAATCCTTACTTTGTGAAAAATTTTATCTGAAGCTAAAATGACCTGGTGAAATTAGGTGTATAGCTTAGCTTAGCGAGTCCTCGTGGTGTAAAATTGCCTCTCCGTCTTTAATATCCCCTTCTGGTTTCAAGACAGCTTTGACAATCAGTGAATGAATCCTATAACATGGGAAACTAATTAACTGGGTCTGTGGTTCTTCTAAGGCAACAAACAATCTAAGTGCAGAGTTGCAATGTTACAGTTTTGCGTACACCTATTTCTATGCATCAAATTTTTCTAAATTATATGCACACAAACTCTTGCCATTAATGCAGACAAGTATATAATATATAACAATATAACATAAAGTTTAAAGTGTTTTTCTTTTATGGCACTGCTGAACACCAGCAGCTTTATGTAAGAGATCCAGAAGAAATGTTATGAATTTGTCTTAAAAAATAACTTTTTGTTTTTGTAGAATATAGCTTATTGAATAATTTATAATCCTTAAGATTTTAATGAAACTAACCCCCATTTGAAAACATTTATGATCGACATTTTTCTGCATTAGCAATTCACTGTATTAACATTCTTTATTTACATCTATAATATTCTGTATCGTTAGTGTAGAGTCTAAGCACTGTCCACAAGGGATTTGAAAGAAATTGTGCAGCAAATTGTAAACCAAAACAGCTTGATCTCATACATATAGGTAGATATATATATGGATCAAATTTCCAAGCTATGGTTATTGTGGTCAGAAAATATATAGTTAAATGGTTTTATCATGACAGTCATTAAACTTTCCTTTACAATGTTATCAGAACTATATTGAGTATGGTGGCAGTTTGGCATTCACAGCTACAAAAATGCTACAAAGAGACAAAGTTTGATAGCATACACTATATTTATACATAGTGACATTAAGCCAGTCTCTTGGCTTTGTGCTATAAATGTGTGTTTTAAAGATTTCCATAAGCCTAACACGCTGTGTAAATACCACTCAACAAACAAGACGGCTTTACCCTGCTCTACATCCCCCTGGTCGTCAGTGATACAACTGAGTAACGGACTCTGGGACAGTCGAGCCGAAAACAAAACACATGCTAATGCGTGACCTGGCTCTCGAGTCTCACCTCCTGCGATAGAGCACCATAGTTCTCAAGTACAGCTAACCTGGTCCTTAATCTATCAATGGGAGGCCCTCCTCTCCCAACATTCAGACACTGAACCATCCTTCCCTCCTCCAGACAGAAAGCTCTCTCCTCTCCTCCTGTGCCACCCCTCCATATACACTTTGGCCCCTGCCCTGGTAAGACCAGTCCCCATCTCCTCTGGACTGAAGAGCCCTTCAGACGTCTACTGAGAAAGAGCAGAGGGGTGGGAAAGAGAAGGACAGGAGCTGAGCAAAGAACAGAAGAGACCGGAGAGAGGGGTGAAAATGTTCTTTAAAAAAGAAAGGAGATGTGAAGAGAGAGAGAATGAATGAAGGAGGAGATAGAGGAGATGCATATTGGATCGGGCCCCTGAGGGTTATGGCTATAGTTCATGTTGTGTATTAATGTGTGAAGCGCTGGTATTCTCTGTCATGCTAATCTCACTGCGTTTCTTTGTTGTGTTGGCTGGTGTCCGCTAGTGTCACATACACTCATCGCTCCTCTCTTCCTTTGCTTTCTTCTCTTTATGTGCTCCCCTTTTGGAGTGGACGATCAGAGAGTGTAATAGGGGGTAAACAGTTCTGTTGTCTAAAAGGATTACATTTGAATAACTAATACATCGTTAGCATTAGCATACATTAATTATTCAGCCCTGCAAAGGCGCTAACCATTTTCCAAATAAGCTTCAGTTGTTTTTTTTTTGTTGTTTGTTTTGTTTTTTTCAGTTGCTGTTTACAGAAGGAATGCTTCCAGGAATCAGGACACATAAAAGAAAAAAGAAAAAGGAAAATGTTAAAAGCACCGCAGCTTGCTATCATCAGGTCTGTCGACCCTGGGGCTTAACAGTGCTTCATCCAACCTTGTTGCATTTTTTTTTATAGCAAGCTGTTTTTCACTTTCCTCCTGATTACTTTATCCGTTTGAAATCTTGGATAAGAAGAGTAATTGCAAGAACAGGTCGAGCCAGAATTTCCTGGAGGTAGCATATCTCTCAAGTCTCAGTTGGTGTGGATAGAGGAGAGGAGGGTGGGGGATCTCCTCCTGCGTGTTTATCCACAGTAATCAGGAGTCTGTGGAGCAGGAGCGGAGGCTTGGCAGTAGGGGGACACTGCCACATTAGACAGGAATGAATAGCAATGTGCCAAGCCTGGCACACAAGACACTGTAGACACAGCATCCTTTTTGATTTGGTCAAAACTTTAGGAGGGAGGGAGAGAGAGGGAGAGAGAGAGAGAAAGAGATGTTGAGACTGTTGAGCTGGAGCAAACTGGACCAATGTTTCAGTTTTGTTGTGTTGTTTTTTTTTTTCCCCTCCTTCTCTCTGCCCATGAACTTTTGCAGCAAAGCAATGGGGAGGAACAAAAGAAGCCGTTCTGGGTTGACAAAGCGGAGAATAGATGGTATGCGAACGACAAGCCACCATCTGCTCTGGAGGACGACCAAAATCTTGACACACTTCAGCAATCCCACAATCCCCTGCTCCAGGAGCGTTCCAGGCGCCCCATTCATACTCTCCCCTCCGCTCCCAGAGTCTGTGTGATTTCCCCCTTTTTCTCTCCTCCTCAATTAAGTCATTAATTCCTTTCTTCGCCCCCCTCTTAATGACCACAGAGGCACAAACAAGCTCTGGTTGCTTCCTATTGAGGCCTTGTGATTGGGCATAATTGCTGCGAGGGCCTAAGTATGGAGAAGCGGGAATGAGGGAGGAGGGATGCATTGTTTTTTTTGGGGTTTTTTTTTTTTGCCAGTAGGAAAGAGAGCATAGAAGAAGATGCACATTAAGTAGAACCCTTCGTCTCTTGACTTGCACCACAGTAGTGTCACTGAACACTGCAAATCTTCAGTGGACAGGCAGTGAAAATTAACTCGAGCTGGAAGATGATAAATAAATAAATAAATGCTCGAATTTAGCTTCACAGAAAGCGCAGGGGACTGCATAAATTTCCATGTTAAACAGCAGGTCCTTTGTCCACCTTCTAATTATTATGAAACAACATGTCTTCATCATGCAAGTTTCAAGACCACCGTGTGTTTAGTGCTTCAGGGGGGAAAGGTGCATTTGTTTGCAGTTTTAGACACTGAGGAAGAAAACCAACCAAACAACCAGAAAGTCCATTAAAACACCAAAGACTAATTAACATGACCCATGCAAGGAATCATCTGCTATATGCATGGCACTCAGCATGTATTTCTGCAGGCCAGCTACATTGACTCAAGCAGGACTGGAGCTTGTTCCAGTTACTAGAAGATTCAGGATTGGTTGTGACTGCTACTGGCTCACTGCATACGGCTAACATCTAATGGCTTCTAGCTATGTCCACCAAGGATGCCCTCCAAAGGAGAGGGAGTCCAACATTCCACCCGAAAATCAGCCGTCTTGTTTGGCTGATTGTGCATTATGTGACCATCTGCAAAAAACTGCGAGTCTGTGTATGTGTGTGTGTGTGTGTTTTGTTGGGCCTTGGTTAGGGGGTGGGGCTGAAGTAGCTGAGAGATGCGCAGGGAATTAGACAGTCTTTAATAACACATTTTGTGGATAAATGCATTTTTGAAATACTCACAGATTGCTCCATTTATAGATGTAGAGGAATAGGAACAGAGAGAGAAAGAGAAACAGAGGGAGAGGGGAACAGATAGACTAAATCTCCAGATTAGAGATTAGCCATAGTAGCAGATTTAAAGGGTTGTCTGGTCCTCTGCCAGCCTGCTCAGGCATCTATCTGGCTTCTGCTGCCCAGGCCTGCCATGGCTCTTCTAAGTAGATCACTCAACCCTTATTGGGGATGCCATGTTACCACTGTTGTCTCCTATAGTCTTTCTTCCTTTTCCCTGTCAGCTCTCAGAAAGGGATACAAAAGGTTCTGCCTGAATAAGTCCTAGACAGGGGATAGGCTTGAGGGAAAGCATTTTGTCCACCCTTCCTAGTACCTTTCATGTGATTTCCCCACTCAGAATAAAACTCCAAAGCCCCTGCGCTAATGTCCAGATCAGAGGAGCAGTTAAGCACCACCACTGACGGCTCAGATTGCTGGTTTCTGAAGGGGTGGGGTGGGGGGTCTGGAAAAAAGGTGCTGTGGGGGTATTTACTCCTTTTTAACAC
The DNA here is from genome assembly GCA_015108495.1 of Heterochromis multidens. Lineage (NCBI taxonomy): Eukaryota > Metazoa > Chordata > Actinopteri > Cichliformes > Cichlidae > Heterochromis > Heterochromis multidens. The sequence goes on along the minus strand of VUQS01018462.1, from coordinate 5,513 downwards.
GTAATAGTGAGGGTGTATGATTGCGTGATGTGATGAGTGATGCTCCTCTTGGCCTAATGATTATCTTTAATGTTTTTAGGCCCTTTAAGCAGTCCTTATTGGGAACTAATTCCTGTTTTTACACGGGTGTAAGTAATCTGCTGTAATCGGCATATTCACCCAAACACACTCACATATGTATACACAGAAAAGCTGTGGGTCAAATAACCATTACACAAACTTGTGGTGCAAATCCCATTGAGGCTAAGCTGCACGGCTTGGGTATGGGGGTGGCTCCAAAGGTAAGAGGTTAAATATGAACTGCTGGAACTTTTACCGCCTCAGTCATTTAACCCTTTTATGTATTTATAATCGGTTTTGGAATATGTTGAGTGCATTGTCAACAGCTGGACAGCTGCAAGTGCACTGATCCATTGACTTCACATAAGCACTGTATTTTCAAATGATCAAGAACATATGTGCGACAATAAGGGCAGATGCAAATGTGATTAAGTTAAAACTTTTATGGTGAGACATCAGCGATATCTAGATTGAAATAATGTGAAATAAGACTCTGTACTGCAGTTTTGACAGTGCTTTAAACAAAGACTGAGCAGCTATATCTTGCCCTGGATTATTCTTCTCTAAGCTGCTTACAACCCAGTTGTGGTCTGATACAGAGATGAAATCTTGGAGAGGCGTGTCTCTGGATCCAGGAAGCGGTGGCCACTGATTTGAGAATAGAGCTCTTGGATGGAGGATGTGCTCTGGGGGTATCACACACACCCCAAAAGACGGTGGGACACAATGAGAAATCACAGCTCTTTCACTTTTCGTCCATCTGCCCGCCATGGAGCGTGCTCTGTGTGTGCCACTTGGCTTAATTCTGTCCCATCAGCCACCACAAAAGCCCCCCGATCCAATCACAGGGATCAGACCTGGGCCAAGACCATGAGATGGGGAGCCAAGGAACAGACCAGAATCAACAGCCCATTCTCTCAAGATCACTCACACACACACACACACACACACACACACACACACACACAGAAAATATGGGGGCAAGAAGAGACGCTGGGAAGAATATGGAGGGAAGAATGGCATAGAAAGCGTGGACGGAAAAGTGAGGAATGCTTTCAACTATTTTCTTTTTTTCCTAAGTTCAACGAACTCCAGTTTTGCCTTGTGGGGTTGAATGAAGAGATGACAAAAGTCAAACAAAAATGAGAGTGGAAAAGTTACCATATGTTCCATCTGTGATGCCATTTTTTTAAAGGCCAGAAGATCAGGCTAGAAAGAGGAGGACAGAAAAATGCTTTTCCCAAATACCACACATTCCCTCTCTCTCTCTCTCTCTCTCTCTCTCCCTCTCTCTGCTTCTGCCTCTCACTCGCTGACTGTTAATTGTGTGAGAGCAGGTCATCAGTAGCAGTGCATTAGAATAATGGAAATAGATGGCAGAGACCTACGGATGGCAACACAAGCCATCTTCCCTATTTGCATGGCTGTGTGCTCTGGGACAATTATGTCATTATCACAGACCTTTGTGAGTGAGTGTGTGTGTGTGTGTGTGTGTGTGTGTGTGTGTGCGCGTGTGCGTGTGCGTGTGCTGGGTGACAGGTGAGGAAATGAAGCTAAGTGCCAAGGAAGTCTGAACTCACTCACTTTCACTTTCTCTGTTACCTGTTAAAATTTCTTAATAGCATGTTCTCAGTTTGTTTCAGCAGGTTTTTCTTTTAACTCAAAAATCTTTTTCTTACTGATTTTATTCATTCAATAAGTGGAATTCCTGCAGTCAAACATTTTTGAGCCTTCTTTCTGAAAGTTAAGAGGAAGAAATTTGCAGCGATGTGGCAGCCAGAGACTATGCACTGTAAACCTGAATGTTCAAAGTCATTAAATAGTTTAAGTGGTGAAAACTTTATATTTAAAATTTAACTTCATCAAAATTTTGAGTTCTCGTGACATTTTCTTAAGGTAATTAAATGGATTGGTATTGATTAAGGAAGCAGCACTTAGAAGTATTTCACTCTTCAATGTGTGTGTGTGTGTGTGTGTGTGTGTGTGTGTGTGTGTGTGTGTGAAGTCATCATGTTAGTTCATGTGGCGATGGATTATAGGAAAGGATCAATGTCAGCCTTGTCAGCAGAGTATTTTACATGCAATTATAGATCGTGCTATGATCCAGAAAGACAGGAGAAAGGTTAGTAAAAGTGAAGACCCACCAACACCCTGTTCATCAGCTTGTCGATTAATGCTGTAGAGTAGACTGAGTACAGCTGGAACAGAGGGGCAGTTTTAGTTTAGTTTATTAAGATTCCCATTAGCTGCAGCAATGCAGCAGCTATTCTTCCTGGGGTCATAAATCTTTACACTTTGACAGTGCACTATAAAACATATACACATAAATAAGATAGCACCATAACCGTTGAAACACCTCAAACAACTTGCGTGTGCAACAAACCAGATCTGTCATTTTTGTTATGCACATGCGTAATAGCGTCCTCTCTGATCGTGGAAAATTTGAAAATTTGACTCCATTCTAAAGATATTGACAAAGTTTCTTTTTTAAAGGTAGGTTTTTCACTTGCATGGGTACAGTTGAAACAAAAATACACCCTGTGTTTATAAAACATTAACTACTTATGGATATTTTTCATTATTACTTTTGTAGTAAAGAAAACATCATATAAAATATAACTTATTTTCATTCACTAGCTTTTGTGTGGTAATGGAAGAAGTAAAAACTGTACCAACTGTACTCGGTCTACCCTAGTGCCCAGACTGGGTGGGTCTGGAAAGTTCCAGGGTTGCAAAAATAAAGAAAAAGCTTGTCGATGTTAGCTAAAATATTGTGCCTGTAGTGCCACACTAAGTTGCTTTATGTTTGTTACTTTACTGTTGAGTTTTTCAGGTTTTGTTTCATTTAGCTTCCTACCAGATTAGCAAAGCTGTGAGTTAGTGCAGATAGGAGTGTGCTGAGAGATTTTCTATAACGAAAACAACATTACAGAATAATTGTGCATGGGAATGATACTGGTTGTATAAAAATTGTTTAAATTTTAAAGTTTAAATTAATTTTTATTATAGTATTTGTTTGTCCTGCTCAAAAGGATCTTTTAATTTCTCCTCTATCAACTTCAGTGTTTGATGAGATAAGCTTATTTAGTTGTTCTGTTAACTCTGTTCAGGTTTGCAGGGTGGAATGTGAGTGAAAATCGGCATTGATGTGCGAAGCCAATGTTAGCAACGTGAAGTGGATATGACGTGGTGTGAGATATAGCCTATTGGAGGGTGTCCACTAACAACTGCAATGGCAACTAGTGGCTGTTGCTTTGTAGCTGCCCTAGAATCACTTTATATGTGGACGGAGCTTTAGATAAGAAGACTTATATCATTCTCATGTCTATATTCAAGCTATAAAGCTGAAGCTGCCAGGTGGTTTGCTAAGCACAAAGATCAGAAACAGGAGGTAACAATTTCATCATCTAATAACTCAACTTAACCAACTTATAATTTTTAAACTATTTTTAATGTACATATTACATTTTTTAAAAATATATAATGTGCTAATTAGTGAGTCCTTTAGACAGGAAAAACCTTTGTTTCCAGATTTTATTCTATGCTAGACTGAGTGCTATGATTGATTTTTATGAAAAGTGGTATCTTTTGATCTAACTCTTGATAAGAAAACAAATAAAAGTATTTCCCAAAATGTCAAGCTATTTCTTTAAATTAAAAACCTTGATTCCTGATTTCATGCCAGAAAGTATATACTCAGCAGAGAACATAAATCTTTTGCCAACCTG
>VUQS01018447.1:1728-17163 GCA_015108495.1 Heterochromis multidens | reverse complement strand
TACACACACACTAATTACAAGCAAACAGATCACAGGTGAGGATGGTTACCTTTAGTAGTCATTTAAACCTGTGTGTGTCAACTTGTGTGTATGTTATCATGCCAAAACTTCCAGAGTATGTAAACTTATGAGCACAACTGTATTTGAAGGAAAGTCTGACCACAGATAATTAAGATTATTAAGTTTACTTCTCATGATCAATAATGACGTAGACCTCACAGGGTCAGATTTCATAAAATGTAGGCATAGTATTAAAAATCCTTGATTTTTTTTTTTTTTTTTTTTTTTTTTTTTGACCTCTTTTTTTTTTTTTTTTTTTTTTTTTTTTTTTTTTTTTCCTTTTTTTTTCTTTCTCCTCTCATAGCTCTAAAGCCTGATGGGAATATATTATCCATAACAATTGGTGGTGCAATTAGGTTAGTTCCAAACCTATTATTTACTATTAACAAATCTTAGGATTTTTTTACTTGGCATCATTATTGTACTTATGGAAGGCCCAATATGCTGTCTGCTATCTTGAAGACCTAAAATGTAAGATTCGGTGGGTAGTCCTGCAGTTATCTGAAACATTTGACCATAACAAAAATCACAGCAAATCATTTATATTATTAGCTTCTATGTGGTGTTTATTATATTTATTATATTATATTATATACTTTCACAGCCATGTGAAAAAAAACGCTCTTTCAGTTCTAAGGTTTTACGTATCAGGACATAATAAAAAAACTAAAAAACTCATTGGGTGTCCTTACCAGGTTATCAGGTCAGGTAAGTACACCCAATGATTCAGTATCTTGTAGAACCACTTTTAACAACAATAACTTGGAAGTAATAATTTTCTGTATGAATTTATCAGTCTCTCACATCGCCGTGGAGAAATTTTTACCCACTCTTCTTTACAGTGTTGCTTCAGTTCACTGAAGTTTGCAGGCATTCACACAGCTTTTTCAGGTCCTGTCACAGCATTTCATTCAGGTTGAGGTCTGGACTTTGGGTCATTGCAACACCTTGATTCTTTTCTTTTTCAGCCATTCTGTTGTAGATTTGCTGCTGTGCTTGGAATTATTGTTCTGTTGCAGTACCTAATTTGGATTAAGTTTTAGCTGTTGAACAGATGGCCTCACTTTGACTCCAGAATACTTTGGTATACAGGAGAGTTCATGGTCGACTCAAAGACACACTGTAAATGACAAGCCAAAATCAACGCCCCTCCACCACCGTGCTTGACAGTTGGTATGGTGTGTTTGTGCTGATATGCTGTGTTTGGTTATTGCTAAATGTGGTGCTGTGCATTATGTTAAAACATCTTGGTCTCGACTGTCTAAAGGACATTGTTCCAGAGGTCTTGTGGTTTGTTCAGATGCAACTTTGCAAACCTAAGCTGAGCTACCATGTTCTTTTTAGAGAAGAGAGGTTATCTCCTGGCAACCCTTCCAAACAATACATACTTGTTCAGTCTTTTTCTCATTGTACTCTCATGAACTTTAACATTTAACATATTAACTGAGGCCTGTAGAGTCTGAGATGTAGCTCTTTGTTTGTTTTTTTCCCTTCAGTTTCTTTGAGGTCTGACATTGGGGTAAATTTGCTGGGATGTCCACTTCTGGGAAGATCGGCACAAATGTGTTTTCCATTTGTGAATAATCTTTCTCACTGTAGAATGATGGACTGCAAATTGGTTGGAAATGGCCTTATAACCCTTCCCAGATTGTTTGGCAGCAACAGCTGCTTCTCTAACATCATTGCCGATATCTTTCCTCCTTGGCATTATGTTAACACACACCTGAATGCTCGAGACCAGCAAACTGCCAAAACCTCTGCTTTTATAGAGGTGTCACACTTGTTGATGATCAATTGATCAAGTGCATTTGATTAGCAGCATCTGGCTACTACTTACTCTCTTACTTCCTATGGGAGCAGTAAGGATGTACTTAGTTTTTCACACACTGCTTTTGGCCTAATTTTTGTTAAATAAATAATGACATGTTATAATATGTCGTGTTATTGTTCATCTGAGGTTGTATTTAACTAATTTTAAGACCTGCTAAGGACTAGATGCTTTTATTTTATTATCCTGATATGTAAAACCTTAGAAGTGAAAGAGGTGTACTTTCTTTTTCATATTGTCGATGCCAGTTTGGTTTGTTGAAGGTCCGTCATTTGTTTGTAGTCTGTAGGTTAAAGGTGATAGGCCGGATACATTTCAGGAGATCTGTTCAGTATTTCTTACATTAACCAAGCAGGATACGACCACTGTTATGGTAATGGTCTGTTGTTCATTAATTATCTAAGAAGATCAAGTATAGACTGTATGTTTGATATTTGCGCTGTGTGCATTCTCACCCTGTCTTCCTATATTGTGGCTTTGTCTTTGAAGTTACTGAAAAAAAGAAGCCAGCCTTATGGGTTCAGAGAGCATAATGTGTGTTCCAGTACAACACCTGTCTTTAATTTCCTAACATGAAAGATGTTTCCATCAAAAAGAAACAGAAAAGAATCATTTCCATTCTGACACAAGGAGTGTGATCCTCACCCTGAACGTCCCTTTCTTCCCTCCACCACACCAACACATTGCCCATCCACGCGCCCTCTCTCTCTCCTTCCCACCTCTTCCACTGTAGTCAGTTTTGTAATATGCGGCTCATGTGTGTCTTTGTTTTATTGCTTCATCTGGCCTTTACTTTGCTGTGGCCAGCGAGAGAACAACTCACAAACTTTACTGTTTACTTGTGCCGCTGTTGGTTGTCACATACTGTGTCCACATTTGTTGGTCTCTTTGTTTTTTTTGTTATTTTTCCTGGTGAGTTGCTGCTTTGGGTTTCTTTCTGCAGTTCCAATTCAACTATGTTTGCGCTGCCATAATGTCCAGTTCCTCTTTGACTTGGGGGGGGGTATGGTAAACACAGCACAAAAGGCACAGTACTTTGCCAATAGTTTTCTACTCTCCTTAAAACAGAACTTCAAATTGCTCCGGGCGTTTGTTCTCCACAGTTACTGACCTGCATTCAGTTCTGTTGTAGTTACCTGCTTTTTATGGGGCCTTCATTTGTGTTTACAGAAACAATGAGGCCATATTCCTCAGTCTTTATGGGTTTTCACAGGAGCCTTTGCCAGATGTTTTGTTTTCAGTTTAAGATTTCTTGTCTTGTTCCCCAGTACGTGCAAACTTTACATTTAAGAAAAGTTGTATTGTAAGCATGCAGTTTGGATTCAGTATCTGTCTTTTCCTTAAAAACAAAAATACATTGGTTTTAATGTTTGCCCTTTAAGCAATAAGTGGCATATTATCTCAGATATAAAAAAAAAAAGCACACCTGCTATGTTTTGACTTGGAAGTGGTAGAAGGTAATGTGAGAGACTGTGCAGGCTGCCCATGCTTTTATGGTTTCTGGTTTGCCTAAATGCTTAACAAAATGCTTTGTTTCTCTCCTTGGACTATTTACCACATGCACCATGAAGGAAGAGGGTCAGACAGATTCAGGTGGCTATCACAATCAATTGGAGCAAACCGTGCAAGCAGTTTAGCAGGGTTAAGTTTTAGCATTAATATAATATTCACATTTTTTAACAAACAACTTCTACATTGCAGTTTTATTTCTCTGTATTCTAAAATTATTATTATTTTTTTTTAGTTTTACATGCAGTCACTACTTTGTCCTACCACAGTTTTATGCCTTAACTCCACTATTAAACAGTGATCAGAAATAGTTTCTTCTCCTTAAGCAAACTTGGAAAATCTTGTTTCTAAAAATACATATTGTGGTAACATGGAAATTCAAATGCTGTTAAAATAAAAATGATGCATAAATGTGTAATGGCGATAGAAGTAAGTATGCATGCACACCCTGCAGTTGCGTAGGGAGCCAACTACAGCACAGGATTTACAGAGGTGGAATTAATACTTGGTGGTTGGCTGTTTTAAAGCCCCAAACCAGCTGGGATCAGGGCAGGGAAAACTGAAACAAAAACCCTCCCTTTGTAATTACTGTCAGTGTACCCTTGAGCAAGGCAGCTGTACTTTGCAACCTTAAAGTGATTTCAATATTACCTGAAATAATAATTGCCTAATTATACTTATCATTATCATTTTTATTTTTATTTGAAGTGAAAAAAAACAAAACAAAAAACACAGTACTTTTTTAAGATTTAAGATTTTAAGGAAGAATTTCCATTACGTAACCTAATAACCAGATATATTTTTAACAAGGTTTAAATATCAAAGCATAGTATTATGATGGTAATCAGAGAATGCTTGTACATACTAACCTCTTAAATGATGAGATGAGAGATGAGAACCATCACAATGCAATTACTACCATAAACAACTAATTTTTATACAAGTTTTAAAAGTAAGACTTTTCATGTGCTTTGGATTTGAGAGGAAGTTGTTTAGTCTAGATGTGCCACAAGTCTCTAAAAGTTAACTCAGTGTATCATGTGTGTCATTTTGTGTCTCTTGCCAGGCTGCGGAGAGCATCTGATTCGCACCATGCTGGCACGGGAATGCTCTGCTGCCATGCAGTCTGAAGATGCCCACCAAGCCCTGCTGGAGGCTATGCAAAACAAGTTCATCAGTGAGTCACACACATGTAGCCTGATTACCACTCTTTTCCATACACACAGATTTGTCAGCCAAGAACGTGTTTGTGAGAAACACGTGGAGAGAATTATACAAACAGATGTTGCATAACATAAGGAATGAGAGAACAACTGGAAACGTTGGAAATTATAGAATCAGAGGAGACAGCTTTTGATTTATGGTTCTTTTTCACTGTTTAAAAAGGACCTTCAAATGTTCCACACATCATAGCTGACAGCCACAGATAATTTTGGAAGGCATACTTGTTTTGTTGAAAGTTTATATGAAGATGTATTTTTTTTTTGTTTTTTGCCTTATTCTCAGAAGTGGTCAGTTTTTGAAAGCCTTGTTAACCGTGTTTGCTGCGCCTGTGAATGACCACTGGGATAGTTCAGAGCACAGGAAAAAAGGGCATGTGGAAACATGTGGTGGTTTCTGCCCTGTTCTGGCCTCCTTTAGAAGTCCGTCCCAATTTGGCTTTGTCATGGATATCTCTAACACCGTGGACTGAATGAAAGTTTGGATTTAATTCTTCTGTTGTTTCCTCTCAAAATTCACATTCATTTAAACAAAGCTCTACAAATCCTGCCTTAGCAGAACCACTGTTAACAGTGGAAGTTGAGAGAGAGGCATCCTGTGTTATTAGTATTCCTGCAACATCATATTGATGTTGCTTCTGTACCATCATTGCAGCCGAGCCATTGCATTGTTAGGATGTCATAGCTTTGTGTCAAATACTAAAATACTAAAGTGCAATTTATCCAGTAGTGGGACAATGAGTTTGATCCATTCATCCACCAGGATGAATGGATCAAACAGGACTTTCACCCTGGAGACTGTTGTTTGATTTTGATGTGCATTTTTTCAGTTTCCATTCGTAGCCCGGTTAGAACATGATTCATCAGTAGCCATGCTGGTCCTGGACCAATATTATTAATGTTGATGTACAGTGCTGTACAAAAGTGTTGAGCCACCTCTTATTTCTTTATATTTTGCTTCCAAGGAGCCAGACTTTCTTGTAGTTTTATTAAAAGTGGAAATAGTTTTCCAGGCTTTCTGAAGGTTTTTCAAAGTTTTACTTTGGACATTGGCTGCTTTTTCACTCATTTTCAGGCCAGTCCTTGTACCTGACATTTTCAGAGGAATGTTTTGTTTGTTAAGCTACTAACACTGACCTATGAATCATTCTAGCATAAAAAAGGCACCTAACTTAACGGATGAACCACTGTTGTCTGCGCATGACAGACAACTTGGCAAAGAACCAATTTTGAATTGTAGCTCTAGGCACTTTGTTACTAGCATCCTTTTGCAAAAACACATCATTTGTTCCCATTTCTTTAGTTAAATATATGAAAAATGCCAAAGATAACACAGTTTAAAAGGCATAAAATGGTATTTTTGTACCAACAAGGTGATTCCCAAGGAGCTGTTAACCAGAAAAAGTGGCATATCTCGGCATGGTGTGCAGTGTGTTCAAACAGTGAGTGTCATGTTTTACACCCATATGTAAAACACGGTGGTGGCTCAAGACTTTTGCACAAAACTGTAGATACAACACAGCAATGTCAGATGATTCACTCTTGTTTGAATAACAACAGCATGCATTTTTAAGCATTTTTCAAAATAAGAGTGTAATAATATAGATAAACCTGCCAATTACACATCAGATAGCCAGATATTTCAAAAATGTTTTTCCATTTATTCATTGTTAATTTCTTGTTGCAGGCTGAATAATGGAAAATTGTTTTTATGGAATATTTAGTCTTTTTAAAATGTAGAACAAATATCAGGTTTTTGTGTGAACGCTGTCCAAGCTACACACAAAAAAAAAAAAGTGTTTTATGGAGTGAAGGGAGCATTACGACATGGAACCAAAATCTGAGTGAAATGCAAGAAAAGAACAATGGTATTCAGACACAACAATATTTATATCAACTGGTCCTGTTTTCCTTTTGCTCATTGCTGTGTTGAGACGTTTCAAGTCATGCTATAGTTGTTTATAGTTTGTTTTTTTCCAAGCTGAGCCCTTTCTTCTTTTATTGCACTACGCTAATGGCCACGTCCAAGTTTTTCTGTATACACAACACCTCATTGAAGTTTGTCTCTTCTGGAATTTAGTCAGGGAGCAGGAACAGTCCTTTCTTTTTGTGTTATGAAAGTCAGCTGAAACGTATTTGAAAATTTTGTTTAGATCTTAAAAGGAAATCTTGTGCTACAGCAGTACATACAGTGTGGAGAGTTAAAATGACACTACCTGTTATTATCTAGTTATGTGCTAAATGCTGTCAACACAAATGTGGTTAAAACAAATTACCTAAATGAAAAAATTACATCAGTTCAACACAGTTGCCTTCAGTTGTATAATTTGGATATAAAGGCAGACAACTGAAATGGAAAATTTTGTTTCTCATAGATCAAAGGTTGTGTTTTGCCTAATTATGAAAAGTTATTCTTGGTTTTATGTTTATGTTCCTCTGTGTCCAGGCTCACCCTTTCTGGCCAGTGAAGATCGTGTTTTGGGTGGAGTAATTGTCTTGCGATGCTGCAGTTGTGTGGAAGCTCAGCCATCTCAAAATATTCAGGGTATACTGGGTAAGATGATAATAATTTCATGACTTCAACCTTCAGGATGCTTGTGATGGTAGGCAGAGTCAAAGTCTGTCTTTAAATTGACTATTGCAGTTAAACTACCACCTTGGTAATAAAATAGATAGTTGGTCAGGTAATAGTTAGAGATAAAGTTAAAGATTAAGTCTCATAGTCAACAAAAAGCATCTCTTTTCTGCACCTAAACTGGAAGTGGCAGCAGCCAGCAGCAGATAGCTTGTGTTACTGATGGTCTAAGAGCCCCATATAACAACAGTGTTACGTTAAATCCAAGCAGATGGCAGTGACGCTGGTGTCCAGTCCATCTCCTCCAGCAGTTTTGTTTCATTGGCAGTTGGAATTTAACACAACTCAATAAGTCAATAAGATATTTTCTCATCCTTTTGCCCAAATTCACTGCAGTGTTTCCTACAGGTTGTAAATTCACCTGCGGTGGTGGAGCCAGTGTCACAAGTGCATGCTAAGAGTCCTGCATTTTATATGAGGATAATGTAACCTATTTACTTTCTGTAGCTACAGAAGTGAAGGCATCAAACAGAAACTCACTTTTTATTATTTGCTTGCTTTCTCGTTAATATTGGAAACCAAGTCGTACAGTCTTCTTATGACAGGTTGAGAATTTACTTGTGGTGGTGGATAGCATAAGTATAGTTTACAGATGTTCCCTAAATGCCACACATGACGGCAATAGTTATGAAAAAGCAACGGAAAAACAACTTTGATCCAGACTTCAAACTCAACACTGCAGTTCCTTGGGTCCCCGGCAGTGCACCCACCAAGAGTGAAGTGGATATGATGAACTGCTGTTGAGAAAAGTGAAGAGAACACAGACATACAGTGACTCCTTGATTTATTAGTGAGATGTTGAGAGAGGGAGGAGGCACTGTGGCTTTCCTGGCAGGTGGTCTGTGTTTTAACTTGCACAATCAGGCTTTAGTTTCACACCCTTCATCTCAGATTTAAGCAGAGACCTCCCACTATGGAATCAACCACTAATCTTCAGACAAGTGGAGGCCTTCTGAATACTGCCAACTGATTGTATTGATGGATTTGGTTTCTCTGCCCAGATCTTAGGAGAATGGTCCTACTTTCTGAATTTCTGCTATTATGGAATTGATCTCAGTACTAGTTCAGTTCAAAGTTTGGGCCCTATATGTTTTACTACTGAGTTTTATGTTGCACTTTGCTTTTAGTGCTAATTTTGATATATGTAATATTTTAACTCCAAATCATGAAGTGCAATTTATATAAAACATTAAGTCTGCCTGAATAATAAAATGTTTCAAAGTGATACTGAGTGATGCACAGGCCTGGTTTTGATGCTGTGGATGTAGTGTAGCTTTTGTGCTGTGTCACCTACCACAGATTGCTGTGGACTGTTGATTTACACGGATAAACAGCATGTCGACCACATCCTTTTGGTGCAGTAATTGAGTTTACATTTCACCTCTCAAGTTCTACTATTCTCTGCAATTATGTCACAACTGCCAGTCATATATTTTCATCATAATGGGCATGCTCAGCGTTAACTCCACTGGTTCACCTGCCAGACGTTCTTCTTTGGCAGGATTACTCATTTCTGTTTGTTTTGGGAAATCAAACCTTTCATTCTGTATGGTTCGTTGTTTCTAGCAAACCCTTGCTCTGCCCACTTCATCGTATTAAATCTGTGTATGGATATTTGTGTTTCAACACTTACTGTCTATAACCTTGATCTGTATTTATTTACAGTGGAGTTCCTGTGGAGTCACACCACAGAGAGCATGTGTGTTGGCTACATGTCTGCTCAAGATAGCAAAGCAAAGGTGAGATTTTCAATTAGCCAGACTACCAAAACATACTGTAGTTATTTTTAAATGTAGTCTTAAAATGAACTTATAATGTTTGCATCACTGACCAATGCCAGAGGCTTGAAAGTGGCTTTAAAAAATGGTTTGTCTCCCCTTTTAACTTTCAGTTATAAAGATTTTTTGATAGTTTATAGAATATGCTTTGCTCCCGTGCCTTGTGGCAGGAGCTTTAACCCATGGGGCCCAGCAATGTTCAGCACAATGGAGTAACATGGGTCCACCCTCCTTCCTCAAGAGGAGCCATAGGGGTCCAGTGCTTTATGAATCGGGTGGATGAAGTTAACAATGTTTTATCCATGCACTTGTTGATTAATTCCTTATGAAAAATACTCATTAAATTTTTTTTGTATAAGGGTACATGGTATACTGGATAGTTAAACAAGTCCTTGGTAGTGAATGTCACTTTTAGCTGCTGTTGGGCAATGATATGTGAATATATTATTATTAAAAACGGCATCTCAAGAACCGTTTAAAGACAATTTTCTTTTACATAAATTCTGTGGTTTCTTAAGCAGTAGGGCCTAGTGGTCTGGTCTCCTGGCTCTAAGTGGAGTCTCAGCTCACACTGATTTGTTTGGCTAATGTATCTTTGTCACTCTGTATGAAGAGAGGGCACTGTTGTTGAAGTCTGGTTCAGATTTCAAAGTGTTTGCCCTGTGTCCCCTGGCTCCACCTCCCTCACCCGTCCTTTCCCCTCTCTCTCTCTCTCTCGTGGTCTGCCTCTCTCATCGCCCCCTCTCTCTGGCCACTACCTGGCCTTAAAGTACCATAAAGTTTACTGAAAGTCATGCGCCACTGGGGATATCAGTATCAATCTGCATATTTGTCAGATGTGCTCTGTGTATGGGGCTTTGGGATAGAATGTGACCATGCAAGCTCTCCTGTCATGGCAGTGCCAACAGAGAGAGGTAAGCAGAGCACAGTGAACATAAAGTTCCTGTTGCTAATTAAAAAAAAAATGACAGTGACAGGTAGGAGGTATTTAATTTAACATCCTGCGACTAGTGAAGCAGAATATGTTTTGATATTAACTAGATGGTAGAGAAGAATTTGGTTCCCAAGACAACTAGAGTATGTGGACTGATAGTGAGTCAGAAAAGCAGAAGCCAAAAATGGTGCGCTTTTACTGTTCCACAGATTTTCTTTTTGCCGCAGTGCCTCAAGCTGCTCTGTTGACAGAGTTCGAAGTAGTGCAGAGTGCTTGGAAAGAGCACTTGTAGGCTACCCCTTAATCTATACAGCAGAAACATCTAGGGTCTGGGCACCAAAGAAGCACTCAAGTAGCTTTAGAATCTACTGTGGTGAACTGTGGTGAAGTCACCAAGCATCACTTCATTAAGATATGCATGAAAAATGTTCTTTGTAAAGTGCATGTGCTCAGTGGGTGGAGATCCAGGAATATCATCTGTCAGTAGTGGTTTCTGGGTCTCTTGGGGGAGGGTATCCACTTCCTCTTGAGGGGGCGATTGGTGATACAGTGATATTGGAGAGTGCAGCCAAGAAGACAGCTGCTCCACCAAATCTCACACTGCTCTAACAGAGACTGAGTAGCTTGTTGTTGTGAAACTGAAGTTATGATGTGTCTCTGTGCCTGACCATCTGCATACCAGAGCAACTGGCTGTTCTGTCCTTTATGCCTCCCAAGAATGAAGCCAGAGAGAAGCACTTTAATGCGGCCAGGCTCCAGTCATGTCTGCTGTGGTCTATGGCATGGAGGCCCAGGAAGTGGCACCTGTGTGTCTATGGCTTTCATGGCAAACCTGTGGTGAAATTCTGGCTCACAGGCAGAAAACTGATAGAAAAGAATGGGCTAAGAGTTTGGGGGACATCAGTCATCTTGAGAGGCAGTATTCAGTTCAGTTCAATTGGGTTTTATTTATATAGCTCCAAACTGGTTCCACAGGAGAGGGGCCTGGTAGCTGAAGTCTCTGCCTTTCATTCCAGTTTTGGAAACTCTTAAGATCCACAAGTAAGCCTGCACTCTGAGAGCAAAGTGCTCCTTTGGGATAATGTGGTACTATGGCCATTTAGGACTTACTTTGTGAGAAGGAGGATTTTAAATGCAACTCTGGATTTAACAGGGAGCCAATTAAGAGAAGCCAATACGGGAGAAAAATTATCTCTCTACTTTTCACTCTGAAATACGATGTTTCTAATTTTAGCAGTATTGTGCAGATGGAAAAAGGCAGTTCAATGTATTTGTTTAATGGGCCAGTTAAAGGACATACAGTGGTGTGAAAAAGTATTTGCCCCCTTCAATTCAATTTCAATTCAATTTTATTTATATAGCGCCAAATCACAACAAAAGTCGCCTCAAGGCGCTTTATATTGTAGGGTAAAGACCCTACAATAATACAGAAATTTAGTTCCTAATTTCTTAGTTTTTTGCATATTTGTCACACTTACATGTTTTCTTGGCCTAGTCAAAGTCTGGACTTAAATCCGATTGAGATGCTTTGGCATGACCTTAAACAGGCCGTTCATACTGTAAAACCCTCTAATGTGGCTGAAATAAAACAATTCTGCAAAGAAGAGTGGACCAAAATTCCTCCACAGTGATGTGAAAGACTCATTGCTAGTTATCACAAACACTTGATTGCAGTTCTTGCTGCCAAGGGTGGCACAACCAGTTATTAGGTTTAGGGGGCAGTTACTTTTTCACACAGGGCCAGGTAGGTTTGGATAACTTTTTTCCCTTAATAAATGAAATCATCATTTAAAAACTGCATTTAGGTTATCTTTGTCTAATATTAAAATTTGTTTGATGATCTGAAACATGTAAGTGTGACACACATGCAAAAAACTAAGAAATTAGGAAGGGGCAAATACTTTTTCACACCACTGTATCCTCATCAAAAATGCTCCGAATGCCTCACAGTAGTTTAGAAGGCCAAGGTAATGCCATCGAGACTAAATACCTGGTTAGACGCCATGTTTCTGAGATTTTTAGGGCCAAGTCCGATAACTTTTGTTTGAATTTAAAAGCAGAAAATTACATATCATCCAGGCCTTTGTGTCTTTAGTTAAACTACGGGCATCTTTTAATGTATTTGTAACATCTGACTTCATAGATAAAAACAATAGAGTGTTATTTGCATAGTAGTGGAAATGTATGCAGCATTTTCATCTAATAAAAAGGAAGGGGAAGCAAGTATAATGTGAAGATTATTGGTCCCAGGGAATGAGTGCCTCTAGTGAAGATTTGGGTGACTCTGTTGCAGTAAATCTGTTATAAAGAAAAAAAGTGGTATGGAGTGATATTTCCATTTTGCTTTAATTTAATTTGCTTTAAACAGTTCTAAATTTAAGCCAGTTTTCTGTACATTTGGTTGCACAGCATAAAGAGTCACAGCCATTCACTGCCTCAGCTGCTATTCAGCAGACATTCCTCCCATTCCTATTAGCTGGGCATTTCTAACCACCCAGAGTCCATCTACTGCCGGTTTTCCATGATAAGAACGTGAAAGAGCTGATACACAGTAGCAGGAGTATTTAGGCCAGAGGTCAGATTGGATTTCTGTTCTTTCACAGTGATTTTAGTGAGATTTGTATGCGTGTATTTTTCTGACAGAACAGCCTCTAGGATGGATCGCCACAGCACAGTCAAAAGTATCAGGCCAGATTGTTAGACACTGTGCTGGAAACTCTGCTCAGATTTTTCTTTCTTCTCAGTCAGATGTTGTTTCTCAGAAAAGTTGAGTCTATGTCCTAATCTTTTTGACATTAGACTGTGAAATGGCAGCGCTGCAGAAGAGTGAGAGCATCTGGTTTTATTCAAACACTCACCTTTGTTTGCATTGGATAGACATCAGAACATCAAGCTGTGTTTTACAGAGACACACAAAGCTGCATGGACAAGCCAGTGGCGGTACTTCTGAAACGGACTATTGTTATATGATGATTGTCATGATTGGACAGATGAAAGAGAAGTAAAGGATCCACAACACCGCGAATATGGCTCAGTTTCCTCCTTGTGGACATCATTACCACTATAAAGATTTTTAATGCCAGAGACAATCAAAAGGCATGCAACTCAGGCCTTATGGTTATTGTCTGCTTTGTATATTATACGACAAATGTCTTTTCTTATGTTACATGCTGTTTTTATTATCCATTTTGCAAGGAGAATAAATAGCATATGATTGTTTTTTTTAATTTATTTTTATATTTTCAAAGAATGTGAAAACCACAACACAAAAACAACTGCGTAGTCATATAGCTAAATTTACCCTTTGGTCTACACTGTGGTGTTAATGAGTGGCTTCTCTTCACTCCTAAACACATTCATATCTCCAAAGAATGTTGTTTTTCTCTGACAGATACAATGGAAATGTGTTTTTCATGGGATATTTTAACTCAGTCGTAGTCCTGTCATGTGGTCGCTTTAGTCACAGGGAAACAAACTGACAAGGGCTCACTGTCACTGTCATTTTCTTTCTCTGCCTTGTCCCGCTGTCACTATTTTCTACATTTCTTTGCTTTACTTTTAACCTGACTGGCTTAATAATGAACTTATGCTTCTTTTTGTAAACCTGGATTTTGCATCGAGGAGTCATTACAAACTAAACTGGACCACAAGTTATGTTACTGTGCGTTGGGAATTAGACACTGTGATGGACATCACACCACCAACAGATGGTCTTAAAATCACTGTTAGCAGTTCCTCTTTGTATTTAAAGTGGTAATCACTCACTGAAATAACTAACAAAAGTCACTGTCAGATTAACTGCCCACTTATATCGACTAGCATAACAACCAGGTTTCAGTCTAAGTATTTTAGCACTGCTCTGTATTGTATTGTGTTGAGCATAATAGCTAAAAGATTTTATAGTTTTTGTTCATTTGAATCAA
Organism: Heterochromis multidens; assembly: GCA_015108495.1. Classification (NCBI taxonomy): domain Eukaryota; kingdom Metazoa; phylum Chordata; class Actinopteri; order Cichliformes; family Cichlidae; genus Heterochromis; species Heterochromis multidens. Next base: position 3,276 of record VUQS01018447.1, on the reverse strand, counting down.
ATAACTCCTGCAGACTAAAGAGGTTTATAATCAAGGTGATATGGAGTGTTTACATAACAAATGGTAGTCACGAAGTGTAGAAAATGCCTGTATAATCTCACTGGCCACTTCATTAGGTACATTTGCTAGTGAAAAGACAGGTCCGAAGGCAAAAGGACCTTGTGGCACAGTTTCAACAAGGTGCTGGAAACATTCCTCAGAGATTTTGGTCCATATTTACACGATAGCATCACACAGTTGCTGCAGATTTGTCGGCTACACATCCATGATGTGAATCTCCTGTTCAAACACATCCCAATGTGGAGGACATTAGAGTACAGTGAACTCATTGTCATGATCAAGAAACCAGTTTGAGATGATTTGAGCTTTGTGGCATGGCATGTCATCTTGCTGGAAGCAGCCATAAAATGGATACACTGAGGTAGGATGTGGCATTTAAACAATGCTTAATTGATACTAAGGGGCCCAAAGTGTGTCAAGAAAATATCCTCACATCGTTACACCACCATCAACTTGAATCGTTGATACAAGGCAGGGTGGATCATGTTGTTAATGTCAAATTCTGACCCTACCATCTGAATGTCGCAGCATAAATCAAGACTCATCAGACCATGCAATGTTTTTCATCTTCTGTTGTCCAATTTTGGTGAGCCTGTGGGAATTGTAGCCTCAGTTTCCTGTTCCTAGCTGATAGCAGTGGTACCCAGTGTGGTCTTCTGCTGCTGTAGCTTAGCTGCTTCAGGGTTCAGCATTCAGAGATGCTTTTCTGCATACCTTGGTTGTAAACGAGTGGTTATTTGAGTTACTGTTGCCTTCCTGTTAGCTCAAAGGAGTCTGACCGTTCTCCTCTGACCTCTGACATCAACAAGGCATTTTTACCCAGAGAACTGCCGCTTACTGGATGTTTTCTCTTTTTCAGACCATTCTCTGTAAACCCAAGAGATGGTTGTGTGGGAAAATCCCAGTAGATCAGCAATTTCTGAAATACTCAGACCAGCCTGTCTGGCACCAATGACCATACCACATTCAAAGTCATTTAAATCACCTTTCTTCCCCATTCTGATGCTCGGTTTGAACTTATGCAACTTATGCCTAAATGCATTGAGTTGCTGCCACATGATTGGCTGATTAAATATTTGCATTAATGAGCAGTTGAAGTGTTCAACAGCCAGTTTGAACAATAGTTTTTTTTTTTGTTTGTTTTTTACAATATTTAAAGTAAGTCTGTTTACAATTATTTCACTTTACTTCAAGGATTGTAGTTTATCTTCTTTTGCATACCTCTAGAAATGTATATTATTTTAATAAACCTCTATTGTTGATACATTTTATTTTTTAATATTTCCTCCAGAGTGATATCAACTTTTTGAATGTGAATAAGTTATTTATTGTTTGGACATAAGGCTGCAGCATTATTTGTCTGATGCTAATAAGACTTATGTCACTGGGACATCTGTTGTGTGATTTTTTTTTTTTTTTTTTTTTTTTTTTTTTTTTTTGGTGTTTTTTTCTTTTTTTTTTTTTTTTTTTTTAAAATCAATAACAGAT
>VUQS01018443.1:30373-40889 GCA_015108495.1 Heterochromis multidens | reverse complement strand
ACTTGGAACAGTGGTGAACCTTCCCAGGAGTGACCGGCCTACCAAAATTACTCCAAGAGTGCATCAGGAGGTCACAAAAGAACCCAGAACATCTAAAGACCTGCAAGCCTCACTTGCCTCAGTTAAGGTCAGTGTTCATGATTCAATAATAAGAAAGAGACTGGGCAAAAACAGCATCCATGGGAGAGTTCCGAGGAGAAAACCACTGCTGACCAAAAAGAACACAAAGGCTCATCTCACAGTTGCCAAAAAACATCTTGATGATCCCCAAGACTTTTGGGAAAATATTCTGTGGACTGACGAGACAAAAGTTGAACTTTATGGAAGGTTTGAGTCCCGTTACAGCTGACATGAAACTAACACAGCATTTCATAAAAAGAACATCATAGCAACAGTCAAACATGGTGGTGGTAGTGTGATGGTTTAGGGCTGCTTTGCTACTTCAGGACCTGAACAACTTGCCGTAATCTGCTCTCTACCAGAAAATCCTGAAGTAGAATATCTGACCATCAGTTTGTGCCCTGAAGCTCAAGCACACTTGGATTATACAGCAGGACAATGATCCAAAACACAGAAGCAAGTCCACCTCTGAATGGCTAAAAAAACATTGTTTTTAAAAAAGAAAAAAGAAAATAAATAAAAACCCAAAATGAAGGCTTTGGATGGGCCTAGTCAAAGTCCAGACTTAAATCCAACTGAGATGCTTTGGCATGATCTTAAACAGGCCAAAAGTGGGTCAAAATTCCTCCACAGAAATGTGAAAAACTCATCAGCAGTTATCACAAACACTTGATTGCAGTTCTTACTGCCAAGGGTGGCACAACCTGGTATTAGGTTTAAGGGGCAATTACTTTTTTACACAGGGCCAGGTAGGTTTGGATAACTTTTTTCCCTTAATAAATGAAATCATCATTTAAAAACTACATTTTGCATTTACTCAGGTTATCTCTGTCTAATGTTAAAATTTGCTTGATGATCTGAAATATCTATGTGTGATAAATATGCAAATAACTAAGAAATCAGGAAGGGGGAAAATACTTTTTCACAACACTGTAGTTAGTCAAGATGCTGAACCCTGAAATTGCTCCTGATGATCAGGCTATGCTTGCATTAGAGCTCATTGCCACCACTGTGTGAATGAGAAAGTGTAAAGAAAAAAAAAAGTGATTTGGATAAAGTCTCTATTATCATTTCTAAAGAATACTACAACAAATAGAAGATCCACTCAGACTTCAGCTGAAGGAAAACTCTACATTCATGCTAACAGCAGAATAATGATTAGGCAACATCCAAGTGGATCATAGATATACAATGATGAGATACAGCAGCAATAGTCGCAGAAAATCTCAGGGCTATGAAGCAGTGGGTGTAAGTGTTTCTTCTTATGAATCATACCAGAAAAAAAGTCTCTATCAGCTAAAAACAAAATAATGAACCTAAAGAAAACTGGTTTCCATAACAGCTTCTCATAGCATATTATCATAAGTTGTTACATTATGAGCTACTTTAGGCAAAGCACTATTTCACAGAACTCACTCATGATCATGATGTTAATGTTGGCCAGAATATTGCCATGTCTGTTGGAGGCTTCACACTGGTAGACACCGCTGTCCTCTGGTTTGGCATTATGAAGTACCACAGTGTCATCGAACACTTGCATCCTTGTATTTGGGTCATCTGACAGCAACACAGACATAAATACAATGCCAAAATCATCATGAAAGCAAGCCAATATATGCTTTTCAGGATAACACCAACATAAATATTTAAAAGTCCTGGAAAAAAATACAGATATCTTTAATTAATCAAATGACAGATGACTTGACAGTTTAAATAACGGTTTAAAAATCTATATACATGTTTCTATATCGCTTTCTTTTTGAGAAATTCAATAATATTCAAAACCAATTATTCCTACCCAGACACTGTACAAGAGAAGGCACCTACTACTTTCAATTAGTGCATACTTCTGTTCAGTGTACTTTGCCTTTCAACTTCTGAACAACAAAAATAAAGTCTGTCTCATAATCTCAAACAGTAAGCAGACAGTTGCCTGTCACATTACTCCAGCTTCTGTGGTTGATGTTTGGGATAGCTGTTCATTGCACTCTCCTCCTGCCCAGTGGCACAATTGAATTAAACCACAGCAACAATTATTCTCACTCACCTCTGAAAATTACTCCATTCCTTCTCCATGTTATTGCTGGTGGTGGTTTTCCACTGACGGAGCACTTGATGTGCACATCAGACCCAATCACAGTGAGCTGGCTCTGAGGAGGCTCTGTCAGCCACTTTGGTGGTTCTGGGGGATGTTAAGAAGAGTCATGATGATCTCAGACAAAACAAATAGCCATCCATGTGTCAAGAGCTTTCTCTTTGAAGCAAAAACAAATGTGCCCACAAATACAAGCGTAATTAGCTCCTGATGTTGACTAACCTTCCACTATTACATCAAAGTAGTGGACAGCCTTTCCTGCAGAGTTTTCAGCTGTGCACATGTATTTCCCCTGATCACTCTCTTCTACAGCTGATATGGTCAACAGCTTGTTGAAGTTGTTCAATTTTACCCGAGCAGTCATGATTTCTCCCATTTTCATCCACTTTACAGCTGGTGTAGGACTACAACATGAAACGACAACATGTTAATACCGTAATGAACAAAACAATTATTTATATATGGTGACAACATGGTTGTAGAAGCAATGATACAGGATGTGCACTTACAATCCCTCTGGTATACATTCGAGCTGCAGATCCTCTCCCATCAACAACACCTTCTCTGTCTGAACACCAGAGGGCAGCAGCAGGCTGGGTTTTCTCTCTGGGGGGGCCACAGCTGCATTGAACATAGACAATAATTTTTCTTGTTCAGATGTATAATTTTATGCACTTATTTTCTAAACTACACACAAGCTTTATTGTCAATTTCTAGTGGCTGTTCACAAAATATAAAATGTGTTTGGATGGAAGGCTTTGATGTGTGATTATCACTCACGGGCAATGCTGCTCTCAGAAGATTCATTGGCAGGTTTTACTGGATAAAAAAAAATAAAAATACCGGAACAATTTTACTGGAAGTGAGAGTGGTGGTTTGTTTTCACCAACAAAAGTTACACAATCAGTAATATCAGTCATCAGTCTGAGTCATAACAAAACTTCCTTCAGCATCAACATGATAAGGCAAGCCCAGCTTTTTCAAAGGATCAAAAGGTCCTTTGAAGAAGCTGTAGTGAATTGGTTATCTTTGATTGTATGATATGATAAGATGTACTATATAACATTTTTCAGGTCTGATATTGACAAAATGCTAAACAAGTGAGCTCCAGTACAGTTTCCAAGCCAGAGATTTTGTTGTAAACCTACAGCTTTTAACCACAACAGCCATGGCGGTTTTCTGGACAATTGTGCGTATCCTGTTGAAGGCAGCAAAGCAACCGTAATCTGGGCGACTGTCATTCTGTAAGGCATTAGAGAAGTACAGGTTGCCATCAGTTCCCATGGAAACCCTCTCATCCTGCTCAATGTGTTGGAGATCTGGAAAACAACATATTTGTATAAATAATGTGAAATCACTGTTACAACATTTGTAACTCTTCATAACCTTCTGAAATTCATGTTGGCTGATAAGAAGACGCAAATTGGACAGAAACTCTTAAAGGGTGCATCAGAAGGACTTTTCAGATGATAAAATATGTGAAATCAACAATGGGTTACAGGTTACCTGAAAATAAACTGCAGTGTAGACTAATACGTGATGGAAGTTAACACATGTGGTCTAAAGAGTTTGACTGTAAAGACCTGATGAACTCATAAGTGCACTACAACAGTCTATAAGGTATACATAGCTATTATTTCAATAATGGATCAGTGACGCACACCTGTGCACACCAACTAGACACAGAGAAGTCATCAGATGCACAACATCTGTTTAGTTTTTTTTAGCCTAATGGCAACCTTTCGATTCCAGATTGCATCTTGTATCAAGAAACTAATGCAAAAAACAGACTTAAACATAATATAAAACAAGAGCTGTGCACAAGTGTTTTCTTTGGGCCCATCCTTCTGAGCAGCTGAAAGGCTCTTGTGCTTTTCTTTCTGACATCAGTCAGGTTTGTTGGAGGCAGTTGAGAATTTTCAGTGAAGTACTTCAGACACAACCGAGGTGACCTTTTACACAGTGAATCACTTTCTCTGGCAGTGGTGGGGAAAAAGGACCCCGATGTGCAATAAACACTTGGACCTCAAGTGTATACCTTTTCCTGAACTGTTTTCATTGTCACTGCTAACTTTACTGATAGCCAGAGGACACAATACACTCTGTGTCACCAGCCACTTTCATCTGTGAGGATTTTCTGGTGCAGCACAGACAGAGCTTCACACTATCTAAACTATCCCAGCTTTAAGCACTCCACAGTGCAAGTCCAATAACGAGGAAAAAAAGAATCCCTTACAGACTCACGAACAGTGAAGGCACCATAATGGTTTAAACAAAATACTTGTTGTAATGTCAAACACCAACTGAATTACTCTGTGCAGCATGTTAATTTTTAGTCATCGCAGACAGTAATAGACTGTCATAGACATCTGACCACACTGCCCTTTTGCTGTGACAGACCAAGTTCATAGAGAACTGAAAGAAGCTATTATGCAATCGGTACACCTGTGCACCCAAGTGTGCAAAGCAGATCAGAGCAGAGATTGTTCAAAATATTATGATTCATGTGTCTAAACTCTATCTGAGACTGTAGATCTTTTTCCTGAATTTCTGGTCTATTTGAACTTCAGTCTTTACAAAATACCAAAGCCATTTCAATTAGAACACATGACCAAATTTACCATGTAAGACTGCACTAGTAAGTGAGTGTTTTGCCCCTTTTATCTATAAACCATTGAGAAAAGTCAAAACACTACTTTAAGTGTTGCTGTGTTCTTTTAAGCAGTGGTTCTCAAGCATTTCTGGGAATTCCCCCCCTTCAGAAGCTCAAAAATCCATGCACCGTACCCCACGACTTCTAACAATCAGTAACAATAAAAAAGGACCCACACTGAGTTTTAGAGAAATATAGGTCCACACCATAGCATTAGTAAACTCTAGCTTGTTTACTTTCCTTGCAAAAATCACATTCATCATTAGACCGTCATGAGACAGGTTAGTTTCGCCCTACTGATTAAGCGTTGTTGCAATAGTAATCCTGCGTAGTACGAGAGGAATGGCAGATTTAGACATGTGGTGTATGTGATCGGGTGAGCAGCCAATGGTGCGTAGTGACAATCTGCAGGATTATGATTGAACATGTCTATGTCAGAATTCTGCCTAGATGCAGTGATACTGTAGTGCTGTGGATCTTTGGTTGGTCTTGGATAGCTGGCTCCACCCGGAGAAGGAGAGCTGTTCATTGCTGGGCTGGGGGATAGCCGAACAATGGTCACCCCAGCCCCAGGTTCCTGTGGAGAACCTGTGGCTGTATTTGTTGCTGTATTAAGTACTAAATACAGCACCTGGTTCTCCACAAACATGAGTGCTAGACTGGAGAGGGGTCACCATTGTTCAGCCGTCCCGCAGCCAGTTTGAGAATAACTGCTTTAAAGCAGCAATAAGATTTTTTTTTTTGACAAACTAATAAACAGGCATTTGCAATATATAAATCACAAAAATAATAAACCGCCCCATGGCTTACCAACAGTCATCCAGTAGATATTACGTGGGGCCACACCTTCTGGAGGATTGCACTTCAGGGTGATTGGTTCTCCCTCCTTAACAACAATGGGATTGAGGGTTTCCTTTGGAAACTTAGGGACACCTAATTAAAAAGCAGACATTCAACATGAAATATTGTAAAAACAAAAACAAAAAACAAAACAGTGATGACTTTGAAATGCAGTAGTGAGAGTTTTGATGTATTTTATCTGAAGCTTACTTACTGAAAACTTTAATCTCGATTTCATCTGTCATAGCAGTTCCCAACTTGTTAGATGCGTAGCATCTGTATTTGCCCTGGAACTGGGACATGTCCTCACTGTGAAGCACAAGTAAGCCCTTTGTGTGGTTTGCTTTGATTGTTTGGAAGTTTGAGGGGACAAAGTCTTGGCCATCCTTTTCCCATCTGTACCTGTTAAAGCAAAATATGAGTCACATACATGCAACTGATTAACACTTTGACATTTAACTTGTTTGTTTGTATTTTCAATTTATGTCACTTGACAACACTTACTCTGGTGGTGGATTGCCCCGGGCTTTACACTTGACAGTAATGGTGTTGTCAAAATGAAGTACAATTATGGGACCTGATGTATACGTTATTATGTTTGGAGGCTGTTCCACTATAAAATAAAGCCACATACAAAAATTGTTACTGAATAGTGACTGTTAACACTGTTCTTGAAGTAAATAAAATATAATACATACAACTGTGTGCCAGCAATACTGCACAGATAAGGCCTCGAACACTCAAACACAGTAAGACTTGGATGGAAAGAATTTTTAAACAAAGAAACCTTTGTTGTAACGCACGTCAAACTTAACCTAAGCAGTTTATGTTATTTAGAGATAGTTTTTAAAAGCTGTAAATATTTATGCTCAAGGAGCTAAAATATGAGCAATAAATTCTGACAAACCTTACGGTATGCACATTACACATTGCACATGCATTCCATGTGAATTTAACTGTGTTAATTGACTCTTCGTATTTAAGCACTGAACAAGTAAGAACTAGCAAGCACTTGTGTAATGACACTCCTACCTTTCAGAGGGATATTAAGGCCTGCAGCCCTGGCGGTCAAGGCCAAAAGCAGAAGAAGCTGCAGGCTCCCTGCCAAACTCATCACCCTCCAGTGGAGACAACGAAGATCAGGAGAATGTGTTGGTCAACTGCTGTCACTTGTAATTTGTTAGGCAAAGAGAACCTGAAAGAGTCAGAAAACAGAAATCCTATGCTCAGTAATTCAACTTCAAAACAACAAACATGTGGACAGTCTCATTTCTGAAAGTCATCAAATGTGTTGTTGAAAACATACACTTTATACAACATGAAAATAAAGCTCTGACAATGTAAGAACCTGTTAAACAGTTTTCAATAATAATCCCAGTTAAAAATATATAAAATACACTGCCTTATTTTCCACATGTGATTTCAAATATGTTGGATGATTTCTGTACAGTCTCCATGTTAAATATCAATGGATACCTTTGCTTTTCCAATTTAAAAAAAAATAAACTTAAAGTTCTGAAATAAGGTCTGTTTAAAGACGCTGTGCCTACTTGATGCAATATATCTTACTGAAGACAACAGCCATTTAGTGTCCTTCATTGTTGTGAAGTTGTAGCTCAACACGGCAGAGCACTTGTCTTGAGATTACCCTTTGAACTGTAAAGCCTGGCTGGTGGCATCGCATGACATGCTTACAGTAAACCCGACTGGCACAAAAGCTAAGCTGCTGTCTGCTATGATCGCTAGATCCAAGATGGCAGTTTATAAATTGGTCTAAGCCCGTCAGTGTTTCATGGCTTAGTTCTCACAGTGTTGAGACTGCGGCGGCAGCACCAGCAATGCCAAATGGGTTCACTCTCCAGTTAATCCTGCTATCAGTAGAATGAAGGCAGGGAGCTCCAGCAGTCATACAGTACGCTGCTTAACAATGACTGAACGCTACTCTGGGTTCTTCTAAGGACACATGGCTGCATGTGTTGCTCCCTCTTAGTGAGCAGGGTTAATGTGGTGATTGTTATAGACTAGATTTAGGATTAAGCCACTCAAATTTAGAACCAATTAAACAAATTAAGAGAGATTGTGGCAAAGTATTTTTTGCAATAAGGACTTATTGTGATTATCTTACGTGAGTTGGAATGGTTACAAAGCTTGTTAGATGTTTGTTCCAGTGGAGTGAACAAACATTTTCATGCTGCAATGAAACTGTAAGCCACACTTATTCTAGTCTGGTGCTACTGTAGTCTGTATTTCACATGCAGAGGAAAAAACACACTTACACGTCAGCACACATAGATAAAGTTTTTCCATTGGAGACCAAACAGAGTACCACCACTGCACTGGCATAAAAACAACTTTAGTGACAGTGTTGAAATTTATGTCACAGGAAGAAAACGCCATCAGCCCAACAGAGTCTGCAAAGTCCTTGTCAGGCAAGAGGCCCACAGTCCTTAAATGACACGGGAAGCAGGATCTTTTGAAAAGATTTGCAGTTATCCTAACAACCCAACAACATCCAGATTTCAGGAAAATTTCATTCATGTGCTGCAGCTTTGTTGATTAGGCAAATTACTCAACTTTGTACATACATAGAGATCTGCAAACCTGCCACTTCAATGAAAGCTCAAACAAAGCTGACATAGTACATTTTAAAATCCTTGGAGCATAAATGGGGTGGAGTCACTATGTAAACACATAACAAAGGATTTGTTTTTGGAGCCAAGAGATGCATTACCTGAACACATTAGAGATCATAGCCACACATCCACAGGGATTGTGTAACCCAGGCTAATAGTTGGCCAGGGCAGTGTGACTTCTACATGACTAATCCTTGTCAGCACACGCTGTATACAGTGATCTCCCCCACCTTCTTTAAAGCAAACTTAGTACAATTTTCCTTGGACAGACCAGAAGCTCTGTAGACTATGCATGTGTAGCTGCAGAGTATGGGCTGCAAACTAAGAGATAACTGATTGTATGTGGCATTCTACTCAAATACAAATGGAGTAAGCACAGAAACAAACCGTATCCCAAGGACTAAAAATTAGACTGTTCATGAAGTGACCAATACTTACAGTTCTTTGAGTCATTTGACATCTTAGGTCCAACCTCTAACCGAGGCTCAAGACAGCACCACTACAAGTCCATATAAAAAGTACAGGACCTCCAACAACTCTCTCTGAATCAACATCTCTGACATGTCGCTTCCTCCTCCACCTCACGTTGCTCCCCTCCTGGTACACAGACACACCTCCCTGCCCGCCCCTCTACTCAAGCAGCTCAAGGAGCGACAGGAGACTCACTGAAGTGACATATGTCGCCAAAGCCTCTCACTTGGCAAAGAAGCTCTCTAAGCCTGTGACAATAACTGGGACAAAGGGTGCACTGCGGGGCTACTCAGTAAGCATTAAAGAATGGGTGGAGAGGAAGCACAGGCATGTCTGTCCCCCTCTCTAGCTCACTCTCTCTCACCCTTTTTCCTTGATCTTTCCATCCTGCCCTCTACAAACTATGCACGCCCATTTACACCGGGCTCAGTCTCAATGATTTTAATGCAGTGTGTCTTAGCTCCATTGAAAAGAGAACGGAGTCATCTTCTCTCAGAAGGCCAGATCTTTTGTGGAAGTGTACTTTCATTCCCATGCAGTGCTCCAGGGTATTGATAGATGGAAGCATGGAAAAACATGTCTAAAACAGACTCGATGGTGCTGATAAAAGGCATGACTTGGCTTTACCTTCCTGTATTTTCTCAAGGTTTTTATCGAGCAAGCATAGTTTCTTATCAGAAATATGTAAAGAAGGATTCGATTCAGGTTGTATTTCTCATTCAGCTATTCAAACAACATAAGTATCCCTTCAATACAGAGGCTCTGATGTTATCTAACTGTAATTCCCTCAGCAGGTCTTGTTTATATTCCAAGGAAAAAAGGCAGGGATTTGCAATATGGGCAGCACAAGAAACTCGGTCTTGAGTTTGTTCCAGATTTGTTTTACAATGCCGTACCTATAACATATTTTCTTAATTCTAATGTAGACATAATGACTGAACTAAGAGGGTAAGAAATCCTCATGTTGCCCTGTAGGGTCATCGAAGCAGGAAAAAGAGCTGACATTTACTCTCCAGTATATTAAAGTCTGAAGACTGCTAGCATAAGCTCCTTGCTTGACTTACACTACATTATCTCTCTTCTAGGACATCTATAACCCCAATTAAAGAGAAAAAATAAACAATTTAAGAGAAAAAACAAGCTAAACTGCAATTACTCTATAAAGTCTTGAAAATCTGTCTACTATTACATTAACATTTTTCTTTTTCCAATAAAGAAAGTAACATCAGGCTGGAAGCTGTACTTTTTATACCGTTCAGCTTTTTTACTTTAAAATCACAGATTTATTCATTTGACTACAATTTAACCTAAAGTCACTGTTAGCATGATGGCACCGAAGGGCTGGAGATAATTATGCACTTCATTTAAGAAGGCTGTCATCACTTGAAATGGACCTATTCCATGTTTAGGAGAGCAGGGTTCCTGTAAACACATAAAAACTTGAAAGGCCAAGCCTCTAGCAGACTTCCGAATTCACTCAACGCTTCACATACTATTAGACTGAAAAAACATTCAGATTAAGATGAATAAAAAGGCAATCACTATAGCATGGCCACTTATCTAAGTAAATACATACAGTATAGTGTTACCTCGTTAAATGTGGCAGCAAAAGGCACAAATTACAGCCCAATGAAAAGGAGAAACAGGAGACCGTGTGTGTGTGTGTGTGTGTGGGGGGGGGGGGGGGGGGAAAGAAAAGAGGGG
>VUQS01018443.1:17899-30353 GCA_015108495.1 Heterochromis multidens | reverse complement strand
GGGGGTAATGAAATAAGACAGTTTCATGTTGTCCGCCTATTTCTTAAAAATTTTTAATTTTGGATTTTGTGGGTTTTTGACTTTGACTTAAACTCTTTCAGCTATTTGCCAACTAAGCCACATCAAATTCTTGTGGAAGGAACAGACACCCCCAACCTTAAGAGTATCAAATATTGTTTTGCTCATACTAAACTAGACAGGAACAAATATTTGCTGTTTAATTGTGCTAACTGACAAAAAAATAAAAATTATATACTGCCAATTCACAGTATCATCATTCTAATTATGGTCCACTCCATAAATGACTCAGCTGAACAAAGCTCCTACACAAATAAATAAAGAGCGTTCCAGGAGAATGCACAAAAAGTGTTTTCAGGGTCTCTGCTCATGACCAATTTCACTGTGTTTGTTAAATTAGCGTATAGCTTTTAAAACAAACGAGAGACACACGTCATTTGCGAATTCCAACCTTTCATGTTTTCAGTAGAATCTCAATCCCCTGTGGCTTAGCCCTTCCCAACGTCTTTGTCATGATGCATTTCCCTCACCAACCTTCCTGGTACTTTCTGATAATTACAAGGCTTTTTGCTACTGACTTCAAGATAATTGCAAAATATCTTACAAATAAAGTTGCCTTCAAAAAAGCTTGACATACAGTAGTGGAGTAGTGCACACAGTACGAGATGACTAGGTTAAAATAACAATATGTGTCTGTGACATGCGTACAATGAGTATAATCGAAGAAGGACACACCTATGCTTTAAGTCACAACAGCAGCTAAGATTGTAGCTCATGCATGATTCTTTTACATTCTTATATGTTGAATTACAATTGTAAAGATTTCAGTGTGTCAGCTCACAAAAGCACACAGGAAAGAATGACATGTTTTGCTGTCAGCATGGAAATGGCAGCTATCAGGTTTCAGACAAACATCTGCTGAGACTGACAGAAAGGAACCTTCTTCAGATAAGAGTATACTCGTGTGCAAATCAGAACGAATATGTTACAGACTACCTACAGTTACACACAAATCTGATTGTAAAGAATATTTAATTAAGCATGTCTGCTATGTGTTCTAATTCTGCAGTGAAAGCTATTATAACTAATCCTGGTGTCATTCTACTCAGATTGCTTTGAGTTTGATCTACAGAATTGGAGACAGAAAAGCAAAAACCCTAACACCTAGGAAAAATAGTGGGAAACAATGTTTGGGGTTTTTTGTACATGTGCCTCATGCTTTGATTGTGTTTATTACTTAGTAGAACTTATATTTTCACTATCTACAATTACGACTGATCATGAGATCTCTTTAGGTACTGACTGATTTCTTTCTGTGATTTCTTTATCTACACTTTTTTACCAATCTCACTGATTGGTAACACACTGGTAAGTATCAGTAGCCCATTCATTCAGATTGTGATATTATTAAAAAAAAAAAAAAACTATTCAAAAATAAAGAGCCCATCTTAAAAACATATCTCTACTCACCAGTGAAGTGGGACAGTTCCATCTCAAAGTGGCTGTAATACAATATAAGCATTAGTGACATATAATGCGGCTGTAACTGCCCTGTTTGCCCTGTCAACAACACCACCCCTACTCTTACCTCTACATTCAAAGCGTCTTTCTGTCATAGAGCAGCTTTCTGCTCTATGACAGACAAACAGCTTTCTGACATACATCCAACATTTCCACATCAAACCTGTGCTGCCAGTGTTATGTAAAGAGGCAGGAGCGCTACATTTTACACTCTATACAGGCATAACAGGTTCAAACCACAAATGTGGAGCAGATCACATTTCAAAACCTGAAGAAGCTACGACAAAAACACTGTAATGCATACACAAGCACGTGGCAAGTTACAAGTAAAAATACTCCTTGTGCTATAATTCACACTCTTTATATGACGTGTACACATACTTTCTTCATGCTCTTTTCCTGAAATTCATCTCTTCCTCAGATTTGTTATGAAATTTCGAACAGCACACAGATTTTTCAGTTATTAACACATGCTCATTCAGTTTAGCACCACAACAGCGGTTTCCTTCCATCATTGCCTAATATGAATGTTACTTGCAAAGCACATGTGCTTTGTGGAGGCCTGATGACTGTGTGTTGGTCATGAAAGTGCTGCCAAGCTCACTCAGTTGTGCTTTAAGTGCTTCCCACTGTGGAACACAGTGATTTGTGGAATGACATGTAAAGAGCTGCCTCAATAAACAGGAGCTAGCCTGGCACGCAAATGAAGTGCATTCCATGCACCCTGTGAGGACAATAAACTCCTCATACTCAACCCAAAGTCCTTAGGGTTGAGTATATATCAGATAGTGTATTTGCTATAATTTCATCTGAACAGAAAAGATGTATTTAAAAAAGAAAAAAATTATTACAAAACCTAAATTTCCATTCATAGAAAAAGTCAAAGTCGTCTGAGTAAGACAGGCTATAAAAGAACATGAATCACTATAGAAATATGTCCCTTGCAGTAGTAGAGTGACAAAGGGTGGCATTCAGAAGCTTAATCAGTTTTCCATAGCTAGCAGCACAGAGAAAGACAGTTTGGAGACAAGCTGTCACACTCAACTTCCTCCCTTCAGACAGTGAAGCCACAAGAAGACCTCCTCACACCTGCCTTCATCTTGAAACATTGTTCATCACTGTTGCAGAGAGGCAGATGAAGGAGCAATGCTGTGCTCTGTTGTCTGAACTAAGACGGTAATTAGTTTATGGGATAATCTTGAAGGCCTAAAGTGGTATTTAGTTGGGTTAGTAAAGTCTTGTAAAAGATTTTGCTTCAAAACAGTCTTCTGTACACCAGCAGTCCTTCGGCAGTTTGCTTAATAAAGTTGCAAAAGTTGTAAGTTAAAGCACAAAATTTAATCATTTGTAAATTATATGTTTCTATATTACAACATAATTATTGTTATTAATGCTATCAGAAGGAAATACTCACTTCAATGTGCCCTTGTTGTCTTGTGTTAGTCAATGTACTAAAAAGTCTCAGTTTTAGGTGTCAGTGTGGATCTCGCTTCTTTTTTATCTTAGCTGTGGGGAGAACATATCATTCAGATTTGCAGCACATTTCATTTCATTTAAAGCAATGTTTCCAAGGACCCACTGCTGTCAGTGTTTGTGCATCTCTATGAAAGAAAGTAGCAAGCGGCACAGAAGAGAGAATTCAGTTTTCAATCACAATTAATTCTTCTTGAAATGCTGGGGAATGTGTGTATAGAATTTGTAATACTGGTTTTTGTCACAGTGCATCAAGTGGTTTGTGCTGGAGCCACTGTTTGTAGGTATACAAAGAAATGCTTTAGGATTAACTTGTGTAAAAAAAATCTAGTGCTCCAAAAAGCTCAAACAGAAAAAGTAATAATTCCTCACAGAAGAATGAAACTTGCCTGATCTTGTAGGATGAACACATAACTGTGGACACTCTAACTCTACTGAACATCCCAGCCTGCCTTTTAAAGACCAAAAACGCAGTTTCTGGATGTCAAAAGAGCAATCTTTGTGTCACTTTAAAAGCATAAATGAGTCTTGCATTAAACAGATTCAGCCCGCAGCCTCCTCAGTTATGGAAAGTAATATTTCCAGTGTAAGGTCTGTCTGTCTGGATTAAAAGAGTCTGACACAGTTCAGGTCAGTTTCGTGTGTGTGAGATTATAACGAAGTTATTTTGAAACTGAAAAACTGACTGAAAAAAGAATTGAATAGAGCGTTTAAGCTACAGTCTGTATAAAAAGACCATAATTCTTCAAGTCATCTTATCATCATCTGCTTCATATTTGTGATTGTTTTCAGTCAAATACAACCTAGTTTTGAAAATCAAAGTTTATACATGTCTTTAAGTAAAATGCTGAGTAAAATGTAAATGTTACTAGATTGGGATCTGGTGACTGTGGAGGCCATTTGAGTGGGTGTTATCTTGCTGGAAGCAGCCATCAGAAGATCAGTGGTCATAAAGGGATGGACATGGGCAACAACAATACTCAGGTAGGCTGTGGTGTTTAAATCATGCTCAGTTGGTACTAAGGGGCCCAAAGTGAGCCAAGAAAATTTCCCCCACACCATTGTACCACTAGCAGCACCTTTGATTCGAGGCAGGATGGATCCATATTTTAATGTTGTTTATGCCAAACTCTGACCCTTCCATCTGAATGCAGAAATCAAGTCTATTGTCCAATTTTGGTAAGCCTGTGCAAATTGCAGCTTCGGTTTCCTGTTCTTAGCTGAGGGCACCCAGTGTGTCAACAAGGTATTTTCACCAAGGGAACTGCAGCTGGCTGGATATTTTCTCTTTTTGGACCATTCTCTGTAAACCCTAAAGATGATTATATGGGAAAGTCCCGTTATATCAGCAGTTTCTGAAATAATGCCAGCCCATCTGGCACCAACATCCATGCCACATTCAGTGTCACTTAAATCACCTTTCTTGCCCATTCTAATGCTCAGTTTAAACTTGAGCAGGTTGTCCTGACCATGTCTACATGCCTAAATGCATTGAGTTGCTGCCATGTGATTGAGTGATTGGATATTTGCGTTAACAAGCAGGTGAACAAGTGTACCTAATAAAGTAACTGGTTAGTGTATATCATCGATTATATGTTCAGAAGTCTCCCATCCTACACATGAACTTCTATTCCATGGACTTGGACAGCACTTGGTAGTCCATGGTCTGCTCTGGAGCCTTGGTGAGTTCAGTATAGCAGCACATGCAGCTATCTGCTCCAGGTTTTGATGTGAGTGGCCCTCCCGCTTACTGTGGATCTACAGAGCAAACAAAGCCATCACTGCCAGCTGCAGTCTAAGCCTATGGATGTAGATTCTATATAAACCATAGGGCAAAAAGCAGCTGAATGATATCAAGGACAACCACCAGAGCGACCTAGCCATCCAGCTAGTCGATGAGGAAACATGAAGAGCCAGTGCTAGCTGATCAGTGGTCATAAAGGTGGACTTTCAAATAAACCACAAAGAGGCCATTGTAGACAAGTAAATCAGTCACGGATGCCATTGCTAAAGTGAGTTGCCATATATTTTTGTATATATGGTAGTGTGGGAACACACTATATACAACCCTGTTCTGATTAAGATTTCTACAAATGCTGGATCTTGAAAGTTTGCTAATACCAACCCGAAAGAAGCCAGTTATTTATAAGTGGGGTATTTTTGTTTGTTTGCATGTTTGGTTGGTTGGTTTTGGGTTTTGTTTTGTTTTTTGATGAATACTGACAGTGTTTTCACTACAGAATCGCATCTTTTTTAATGAAGTGAACCCTGAAGGTCTGAAGGTCATGACTGAATGTTGGTTGTCATTTGCATACAGAGATATCTTGGAATTTGAAAATTAAATGTTACGCATCTCAGTGATGACATACAGAAATTCTTGGCACTGTTCACATCCTTGACAGCATGAAAGGCAGCTGGAGAATTTCATGAATTGTTTCGGAAAAGATGACAATTGTTTCTTCCTCATTTGAACCTGGTTTGCTCTTGATTTGTTCCATAAATACCATGGCTCAGAGCCAGTGGCACTTGAGAAGATCCATTGCCTTGGTAGGTTTAAATTAGTCTTGGGACAACTACCATAGGAGCTGTACCTTGCATCACCCTGTCTGAGCAAAAGCATCACTGCTGTCTACCACAGGCTCATGACAGGGGTACCCCTGTGAAAGTGTCAGGGCCTTGGTTCATTAGCATTTTTGGAACACCATGAATGAAAGTGTTTGTTCTGGTCTGTGCGTCCAATTGAAAGGGTCCATTAAAGAGTGTTTTAGCGGCTCTTCTGTGTTAGGTCGGAAGTTTGGGAGCTGGTGTGTAGAGGAAAGTGCCAGAAGAAGGAAGAAAAAGGTTCTGACAGACACAGTGGCCCCAATCGATCCATATGAAGATGATACACTGCTTTACGTTTTTCAGGGTATGGACAGGTGCACCACATAACATGTGACAACAGCAATCAGAATAATAAATGTTTCAACAAAGACATTCAACAAGTTGGCAGGCTGTGATTAAAACCAGAGCGGCTGGTCCCACATTCAGAGCCAAGTATCAAGTGAAGTCTCATAACTGCACTTCAGAGATTGCAACATGCCCCCCAGCAACTCCACTGACTCACAATTAGCAAATACCTCCACTTCTCACACAAAGTACCTGCTACAACTAAGGAAGAAATTCAATTATTAAAACACTTTGGTAGCTTACCAGTGAAAAATGAGACTTCAAGGTAGCACAAAAATATTAACATGAAGAAAGAAGTCTGACAGTATTAACAAGTTTTTTTAAAAGGTTACAAGTGCACATTTTAAAACACATGGTACTGCTACATTTACAGTTAGATGGACCTTTGGGCAGCGGTAAGTAATATGGATACTAGTGCTATTTATTCAGTGTTGGCAATAGTTCATGATGAAGCATTCAACAAGCAGAAACAGTGAAAGACAGTGGAGGATACCATCACAAGTCCACCAGTTTCCTACAGTTAAAACAGGTCTGCAAGAAATGTATTGCTATCTTTTTCATTTTTAATGCAGCAAATGTAAGCTACAGTGTTTTTGCACTAAAGTGTCAGGAATTTTTCCTCAATAAAGAAATAAATTATGTCACCTAAAGACAATTTTTATCTGACAGAAATATCAAGCTGTCTTATCTATTCATGGGAAAGTAGCATCTCTGACAAGAAGGAAAATAGAGGCTGATTTGCCAGAGCCTCTGCGCAGCCTGATGGCGATGCATATGCATATTAATACCTGCTGGAAAGGTAGCTCTGGGTACTACCACAGTGCAGTGCCAGATTGCTGTGAGCAAGGTTTTGACCCTGACAAAGAATGAAAGTTAGAGAGTACGAGAGAGACAAAAACAGAAAGAAAGCAAGGGGGTGTGTGTGGTGTGGAGTTTTGGGGGTGATATCTATGGCACAGGAGAGAGAAATCCATGGGAATTCTGCTCATTAGCATTTGAATCAAATTCCAGCAGGCAGAAAAGACAGACACTGAGTTCAGGACTGTTGTTAGTGAAATTATTACACTGAATGTTATGGTCAAAGCTAATCTTTGCCACAAATGTAGAGCTAAAGAATTCAGATACCTGAGGGAGAGATAATGATAAATAATAACAAAAACTTTTATCATAGCATACTGTAGAAATCAGTGTGTCATGATATTACTTTTGTAATGTGCACATAACTTTACCTTTTAAATCAGTTTTTATTCACTGGATTTGAGGCTGCCTCAGGCCTGTATTTCATAAAGAAACAATCAATTTTTTCCCCCCAATACTTATAGAGAAGCTTTAATTACCTTATATTTATAATTTTTTAAAAATTGTTTTAGATTTATAGATTTCGCACACAAATATACACAATGTACATAAAATGGGCCCCACGCTGACCAGCTACAATACTGTGATTATAATCAAATAATAATTCTGTTAACACTTAAGTAAGAATTAGTAATCAAATGATATAGAGTTACTACTAATTGAAATAAATCCAATAAAACACTCACTTTTGATTACATACAGTCTTTAATATATAACACTGTAAATATTCCTTTCACATAAGCACACCCTTTTCCTGAAAATCAAGGAATAATGTCAACTAAAAACTGCTTCATGTGAGCAGAAAGAAGAATGAAGTCTAAAAGAATTGTTTTCAGCATGCTTTTTGTGTTGTGTGAACTTGTCCTGGCTCATGTAAATCAGCCTCAAAGCAGAGGAACATGTAAGAACAAGGGAGCTATGTGTCATAGGCAAATTTTTTTTAACCCCTGTCCAACACAAGCACACTACATTTTCACAGTTTTGTGCCAAGTGCGATTTTGTTTTGATTTTGTGATATGCTCTAACTTTGCTGAAGTCTATCTAAAGTTGCACATCTCTCTGCAGGTTTCAGGAACAAAACAAAATAGACTTTGCAACGATCCAATGGTATATCTACAGGAGGCGACCACACATAGAGAGGATGTTTACTTCATGGTGTGGCGACAGAAACATGCCGCCCCAGTCAACAGGGCGATGTACTGTAGATGTCACATCTTATTTTTGAATGTCTGTCTAAAAGTGTGTTTTTGTCCTGAAGAATGGGGCTCAACAGTGAGGGCACTGTTCAAAAGCAAGAGTCCAACGGAATGCTGTGAAGAGCATTTCAAGTGCCAACACATCAAGTCCCTCACTCACTAGGAGGAATTCATCCTATTATCAATTGAACTTGTCCAAAAGCTCCTCAAGGTGCAGCATGGGGGATGAAAGTAGGCTGAGCACAGCCTTCATGACCGCCCTCAAAGCCAGATCATCCCAACCTTCTTGTGTAGAAGTATCAGTTGCTCCAATTTAGAGGTGTCCAAAGTTATTTGTGCCCCCTGTGTGAGGCGTTGATTTCACCCAACATTTGTCGGCTGGAGCAGTCATGACCTTTGCTCCTGGTAGTTAGGAACTGGCAGTGCTGAGAGGCAGAAAGCCAAACACCATGGTAACAGAAATACTGGTATCTATGTTGGGAAGATTTACTAGGAATTTGTAAGACATTTCCAGAGAAAAAAAGACGAGTGAAAGTTTGAAGCTTGCAAAGTCTGTCAACAAATGTTTAAATAGATGGCAAGACAGACAATCTGAAGACACAATCAGTTTCTCACACTGCAATTCCCCATCTATTTTAAACCACTGTGTTGATGAGTAGTGACTCCCTGTGTCAGTGACTCCTGTAAATATTTTACAAGCATTCCAAAGGTGGACTGGCTGTCCTTGGAGCAAAGCAATAAATTCCCTCACCAAATACACACAGAGCTGTAGTGTATCTTCAGTGGTCACATTCTGATTAACATGCACCAACCAAGTGTGACTAAATTATCGAGCAAAATCAGGGAGTCGCGACACAAATGAATACTTTGAGCACAAAAAGCCACCTTAAAGCCACCTGCCGTTCTTTGTCAAACTTTAAAAATCTCTTTTAGATTATTTTCTTTCATTCATTTGTTTTGTATTACGGGCTGTGCACAGAACGCGTATGGGGCTGTGGTAAGGGATGCAAAAAATATACAAATCCAGTTTGCGTAAAGCATTAGTTAAACCTGCCAAGATCAATCATGACACTATTCTCACACCTGTTATCCTCATTCTCTATTTTCAAGAGCAGGTTCAGAAGCACACACACACTTCTTAATTTATTCATGTGTGCAGTACTCTCTGATTACTAGCTAATCCACATGAGCAGATTCTCTGAGTCTACTTATATGTAAAAGATGTAATCGTTGTGCTTCTCTAGAATAGTCAACATCCCTCTTTCTTCCACATTCGTTTTTGCTGCAGGGAGATAAATTCTGCAGTCTTTGCCATCTATTTTAAAGGACTAACTACATTTTGTTGTGCTCAAACTAATGAATTGTTTGAAGTGTTCTGTGACTTATCTATAAGTTAACTTATGAGGAATATAATTTATAAGTTTACAATTCACTGTCATTACAGAGCTATATGCATGAAATGAATGAATGTCGTTGGCCTATTAAGTCACAGAAACCATTATATTAAACAGCTAATCACAGATTGGAAACTTTGAAATTCTGAAATGTCTCTGGAAGTGACAGAAAAGCAAAGCTATTTGCAGTCAGGTCTTTTCTACCATTAAATTTGATTATTAGGTTATGTTATAGTCATTCAAGCAGTGGCTTCATGTTGATACCATAATTTTGTTGACTATAAGTGACTGGCATAGAGTTTTACTCTTCCCCATGCATCACTGATTAAGTGGCTGAGAAATTCACCCCCTGCCTGGTAAGGCTCTTACATTAAACTATCTTCTTCTAATGGATAACCATGAGCTGCTCAGATGCTGATGGCAGCTAAATATACTCTTTTCTGTCACAACACATTTGGCAAGATATTAAATCCATGCAATGAATTAAGCAACAGCTGACTGTTGGAAACACATGCCATGTACAACAGGATATTAGAGTGTAATATTAAGTCAATAAAATTTATATGTTACGGAGTATGGAGGTGTCTTTGTCACATTTCAGCCTCTAAAAGGAAGGATGTGATTTACTATTGCAGCAGGCTCCAATTATATAATTACGTGGGTTGCCAAAAAGCAATTATCTCTTCTTTTCCCCTGAAAGGCAGAGTAAATAGGTGGAGACAAGATGCCTAGCATGTTGCAACATATGCTGGACATACCTGTCCCAGGATGACAATGTGTACAGCCTCTGAAAAGTAGGAGCAGGAGGTGATTTCTTGGCACCCCGTTTCATTTATGGTCTCTCATCAGTGCCACTGTGGAGCTCCTGTGTTTGCTTTTGAAAGTTTTGATTTTCATTTCACAGTGTCAAAGCGTTATGACATTTCCTGCATGAATCCACCATCAGTTTGCATTCAGTCACTTGCTTCACAATAAGTGCACTCAGAAAAACCACTCACCATCTGACATTTTGAATTTACCATCCTTTCTGTGCCTGTAATAAACCAGAAAATGCTGGTGAGTCATGAATGTGGAAGGTTCAATTCATGTTGTTCAAAACAACCTGCATGATAAAAAGAAGACTTTTTTGCAGTGAACTGGGAAGAGCCAAAATAACTGAGTGTTTCTATGCACTGTTTGAGCCAACAATAGAAAATTGGAAAAATTGGCTATTTTGATAAGCATATTGTTTGCAGTCATTTCTTCACAAAAATGCTGTTTGCAGCATGAGAAGAAACTCTGTTCTTCTATGCCATAAAACTGGGAATGCATGCTTCAATTTGGATTCACTGAAACTGCTATGGGCATTTTGTAATGTTTTATGTTTTCAAATGTAAAACAATAAAATGTCTGGCTTTGCTTCACCAATAAATATTTCAGTATAATTTAAACAAAGAAAATTATCATATCTTCACATTTGAGAAGCTTCCATTAAGAAATGTTGATAACTTGGCATGGGAATGATCATTACTGCTTACCCTGCTGTTGAAGGTTAAAAATCTGCAGCTGGACTTGAAAATTGAAGCAAAACTGAACACCGGAGGCTGAATTCGGTCATTAGTTTTCAAAGTAACCAGTCGTGTGTTTTACACTTTGGAAAATGTTGCCCTAGCTGCGACAGTCATCAAAATCATGAATTATCTTTTAGAGACTGTCTTCATAAAAAAAATTGAGACATTACTTATTAGTTGCTACTGTATACATGAAGGTGTTTCCCAGTAATTTATTGCAGGCTAAACCCATCAGACAGACCGAACAACATTGTTGTCCCATAGTGTGGTTAAATCTTTAAAAGCACTCGTGTGTGTGTGTGTGTGTGTGTGTGTGTGTGTGTGTGTGTGTGTGTGTGTGTCTCACATCCACACAGAAACAGTAAACACATCTGCAAAGAGTATCTGTATGCACATATTCACAGTGTATGTTTCCATCAGTTGAGACTACACGACCCTGCACATGTGAGAGAAATCTGAAAAAGTCCACAACAATCGCAATACAGGATGTTTTTTTTTTAATTAAAAGCTGACCCTGTTCTCGTGCTACAGCCTTTTCTACTGTAAATTACTTTATTGAAAGCTTTGCACAAACATCACCACGGGGAGTGAGGATCGCAGGATTCCCCAATTACCACATTTCAGTCATGTTGGGTCACGCAAAGAAAGAGATGCGACCCATTTCACCATGACAAAGCTGCAGAGTCCTGAATAGGCCAGCTTCACAGGACTAAGCCTGGCTAATGCTCTGGGCGACTCACCCACTAACCCACCACTGCTCCTCACCCTCTGAGAGGCAACGGAGAGTGAAACATGTTATCTTGCTATGAAAAATTTGCACACGTAAAGCTTCCTCCACTTGGAAGAGGTATAAGCAAAGTGGGCAAGTGACTTTAACATGAATGTAAGAAATTAGTCTCAGAAGGCCCAAGATAAGAGTCTGTTCAAAACCTTTTCAGGCATTTGTGACTTTTTGTTATTTTTCACTATATGATTTGGCACTTTAGCTCCAGTAACCTGTTAGGGTGATTTTTAAAAAAAATATCTGTCTTTATATGTAAACACTAATAAATAACACATCCACACTTCTCACATTATATGCCTCAGTTACAAAACTTAATGTGTCTTTCTGCTATAAGTCAGACTAAAATAGCATAAAGCAGTCTAAATTTTGTTCTACAACTCACCCATAAGAAGAGCAGCTGGAGTGATGAGTCAGTCTATCGAGGATTCTTCCTCAGCTCTCTCGGGAGACGCTTCGGTTATTTAACATTTAAACTAGGTGACAACTTTTTAGTCCACAGATTAAGTACTGACGGTATTGCAAACATCTCCCTCTGGAAGAGTTTTCGTCCAGTTAGCTGCATGCGCACTTTTTTTCTCTCCACCTCAGCCTCCAATTGTGAGAAACTTTTTTTGAGTGACGGCCAAATTTGCGCAGTCAACAACTGCAACAAGTCTCCACAAGGTCTTTTTTCTATTTTGGAAACTTCAGAGGTCAGAGGACAAGCAGCGA
>VUQS01018443.1:3320-17841 GCA_015108495.1 Heterochromis multidens | reverse complement strand
TTGGGAAATATTTGTGTGCGTGCGCCCGAGCCTGTGGTATGTCAGTCAATCCATCACTCCCACACATACTGTACCTGCACACATACAGGGCACCCACCTCTAATATTCAAAACAGTTGAGCCTCTTTATTGGTGAATTCAAAGCACAATTACTGCTCATTCATGCACGTAATTGCCCTTTCCCAATATATAAAGAGGATGAATGGCTGCTGAGTGGACCTTACTTTCCCCATTATCGTATATCAACCATTTTACCTGCTTGAATTTAAAGTCGATACCACTGGAGAATACAGTTATAATTTTCTTTGGACAAGGGCTGCCTATATTCCTGCTCTTATCCTGTGCACACTGTGAGTGTAGGTTAAAAAAAAAGTTTGTACAGTATTAGTCAGGTGTAACAGATCCATATCAGCTCAATGAGTGAATAAACAAGGTTAGCACATACAAATAAAGATATGTGTATTTTGTATTATGCAACAAGACAGTTGGCAGACCATGTCACCTGAAGTGAAAGAATGTGAAGTGCAGATATGCACTCAAAAAATGATTCTTCACCCTCAATAAACACAAGCGATAATTTCGAGTAAAATGCAACTGAGATATATAAAATCAAAGGTTTATTTATTCAAATAATTAATCATTAATAAAAATGTGCTTGGTGTCTGAATGTCTACCTATCAAGTAAATTTCATTTGACCAAATTCCATGAAATTTAACATTTTACACTGTACTTATGTAACAAAATTACATAAAAAATTTAAATGTAATTAAATTACTTAGAGTCACCATTTTGGGCAGATTTGTGGAGGATTCATTGAGATAAACACAAACAGACAAAGGCTACTATATGTAATAACAGGCTACTATATGTAATGAACTACATGTTCAGATGTTTTGTTTTTGTTTTGTTTTTAATATATTTTTAAGTTTCCTCAAAATATTCAACTGCATTTAGGTATGTAGACATGGTCAAGATGACCTCATGAAGTTCAAACTGAGCATCAGAGTGGAGAAGAAAGGTGATTCAAGTGATGTTGGTTGTTGGTGCCAGATGGGCTGGTCTGAGTATTTCAGAAACTGCTCATCTACTGGGATTTTCCCACACAACCATCTCTAGGGTTTATAGAGAATAGTTCGAAAAAGAGAAAACAGTAAAATGAGCAGCACTTTCCTTGAAGAAAATTCTTTGTTGATGCCAGAGGTAAGAGGAGAATGGCCAGACTGCTTCAATCAGATAGGAAGGCAACAGTAACTCAAATAACCACTTGTTACAACCAAGGTATGCAGAAGAGACGTTGAACCTTAAAGCAGTGCCACTCCTAGCAAGTAAGAACAGGAATATGAGTCTACAATTCACACAGGCTCATCAAAATTAGACAATAGGAGATTTTAAAAAATGTTTCCTGGTCAGATGCGACTCGATTTCTGCATTCAGATTGTAGGGTCAGAGTTTGACATAAACAACATAAAAGCATGGATCCATCCTGCCTTGTATCAGTGGTTCAGTGGTGTGGGGGATATTTTCTTGGTACACTTTGGGCCCTTTAGTACCAACTGAGCACCCTTTTAATGCCACAGCCTACCTGAGCATTGTTGCTGACCATGTCTATCCCTTTATGACCACAGTGTACCCATCTCCTGTTGGCTGCTGCTTCCAGCAGGATAATGCACCATGTCACAAAGCTCAGATCATCTCAAACTGGTCTCATGAACACGACTGTGCTCAAATGGTCTCCACAGATCTCAGTCCAATAGAGCACCTTTGGGATACGGTGGAACAGGAGATTCCCATCATGGATGTGCAGCCAACAAATCTGCAGCAGCTGTGTGATGCTGTCATGTCAATATGGACCAAAATCTCTGAGGAATGTTTCCAGCACTTTGCTGAATGTTTGCCATGAAAAATTAAGGCAGTTCTGAAGGCAAAAAGTGGTCCATCCTGGTACTAGCAAGGTGTACCTAATAAAGTATCCAGTGAGTGTATGTCGCATGATACACCACATGGTATAGTGTATGCTTGTGTCAAGGCTGGGCTGTTCATGAAGGTAGCAATTGTCACATCACCCAGTTCACATGATTTTTTTTTTAACAAACCTGAGTCAGTTTTTAGGAAGTGAGGACCTCATTGGACATTAGTATAAAAGATGACCAGCCAGTTTAAATGATTCGATTGATTTGTTGATTGACAAGCATGCTGTGTGACCCTGCACACAGAAAGGTTTTGAAGACACCTGGAACATTTAACCAACACTAAACAGACAATACAATACAATACAAAACTGGTTTGATGATGTTTTAATTGTTATAGTCATTTTTAAGCAGTGTTGTCAAAAACAGTACTGTTGTTAAGTATCTGTGATGGCAAGCTCATGAGCTCAAACTA
The DNA here is from genome assembly GCA_015108495.1 of Heterochromis multidens. Lineage (NCBI taxonomy): Eukaryota > Metazoa > Chordata > Actinopteri > Cichliformes > Cichlidae > Heterochromis > Heterochromis multidens. Next base: position 15,459 of record VUQS01018443.1, on the reverse strand, counting down.
TGCCACACTTCTGTTAAGCTTCCTTGACAGTTACACAGAATTTCACGATTGCCTCTCTCACATCTGTTAACTCTTGTGCAAAAGCAGATTTAAGAAGTTATATATTTTAGATTCTAATTTGCAGGTATACCTAGTTAGTCCAGGTTAGACGTCACTGTGTCCTTGTGACAAAGCCAAAGTTTACAGTTTTAATGGAAAAATGAATGAGCATGTTTTAATTTTAAAAGGTTGATGTCAACCTAGTGTCCTTCATGAACTAAAAACACAATAGAAAAAGGACAAAGCATCACCCCCATCAATAAGAACCGAAAAAATAGAGCTCTTCACTGTCAAGTTCATGCCACGCTCTGTTCCCACAAGGACTAAGCTCAATCATAGCGCTATAGAGAAGTAGCTTACATTCCAATTACCACTCGAACCAGCAGTGAACACTGAGTCCTGAACCTTGACATTACCCCCTATTGAGAGAGGCACCAGAACACTGCCAGGACAACACACATTTTCACCCATTATGGGGCCATTGTGCTGCACTGACCTGTAATCTTGACCTCAAGTTGTGTTTCTCTCCATCTCCAAACACTTCTTTCCAATAAGTGAGGGCTGTTGATACCTCTCCACATTTGAGTCTTTTTAGGCCTATGTATTATTAATAAAATTATTTTTAATACATATTTAAAAAACAAACAAAAAAAAAAAAAATGTTTCACCCAAGTTGAACTCTCTTTCTTCAGGTGATACATCTGATAGCTCACAGCGATTTACTTTTTTTTAAGGATGTTCACAACGGTGGCTCACACTGTACTCTGTCTTAAGGTTTTGAGTTACAGTGGAAACATACGAAATATATTCCACAGATAAAGGAGTGTAGAAAATGTTGTTGCCATGGAAATCTACTTATATTTGATTGGCGGCCTTTCCTCCTGCGGTGTAACAATGCCCCCTAGTGATATCTTAGATGGCTCTGCACACCGGGGAAGCAGAGTCACAATCCTGAAGTCGTCTTATATCAGTAAGTTCAGAAAGCTTTGAAATCGTTTAACCAGACTTTTTGTGTGTGTGTGTGTGTGTGTGTGTGTGTGTATTGGGGGATACAAACATTACTTCTTGATGCCATCTGCGGTGACGGGTTAATTAAGCTGAAATCTGAATGATATCTAAATGAGATTTAACGCTTTTTCAATAGACTCACTGACTTGCACTGGGTGGACTTTATCTGAGCAGCAAACACGATTTCCAGGAACTGCAAAGGCACTGCAGCTCCCGCTGTTTTGTCCTTTGATGGATATGGAATTTGCGTTTCATTCTGTTTCCACCGGTCTTTTGTGGAAATATTTTGTGTATTAACACCAGAGGGAGCACCTGAGTTCTTTTCACTTTGCCATACTGCACTGTGTGTAGTCACTTCACAGACATCCAGGTATTAAACTAGTTCTCCAAACTACTCTCCCTTTTTTTAAAAATTACTATTAGGGAAAATATTTTATAGTTCATCCAACCACAAAGTCTCACAAGTTGCAACCATCTATTTAAAGATGTGATCAGAAATGTAAGGATTTTGGAGATATATACAATGTTATCAAACAGCCACAGTGAAAAAAGCAAATTAAAAAAAACACTTTGGTGCAGTAAAATCACAGATACTGTCACAGAAATGTGAACCTGTGTGTCATACAGACTGGGAGTATTAACAGTGTTTCAATGATTATTCAAATAAGAAGCTGAATTGTTGCATACATTATAAAATCTTCCAGTTATTAATTTCTTTGTGTTGCAGATCACACTGACCTGCAGATGTCAGGGATTTTTCTGATAAAATATAACGCAGAAATCGGGGGTTCCAAGGGCCATAATGGAAGACAAAGGTGTAGAGAAAAGAGAGATGTGTCTCATATTTGCAAAGAATGCCTCTGTTTTATGCTTATTTTAATGACTGCTCCTATTGTGTAGACTACACTGGGAACATCATGCACAAAAAAAAAAAAAGAAAATTCAGATAACAACCATGCAGTGAGAGCTACATGGAGATGGACTGGGAATAAATGTTGACTGATAAGTGCAGTCAGAGCAGTCAGAGCCAGCTGCCTTCGTTTATTGACTCAATACCCAGGAGTGTGAATGTGTGCGAGAGTGGTGTAATATCAGTGTTGCTGTGGAATACGAGAACTTACATCATCACCACTTAACAATATTACAGGCAGTTCATAAGATTATTGGTCTCCAGGGAAAAAATTAAATTTGATATGTTTATCAATATGAACTAAGACAACTGAACTACATTTATACTTAGTTTATATATATATATATATATATATATATATATATATATATATATATATATGACTACCATGTTGTCAGTGCACCAGAGTTTTATCATAATACTTGTTTCTTTACACGTATTATCCAGCATGTTCACATCAACATACCCTTTATGTTAATCAAGATGTCTGAATAATTCATGAGTTTGACACCAAGATGTCAAGCTAGACAAAGGCATCAGGAAACAGATGTGTTCACCCTTAACCAGCTAATGATCGTCCATAAAAATTGGAGAGCCAAGCAGAAATGCTGCTGTTCACAGTGGCCATAATGATCAAACATTGCATTTTTTTTTACCCTATTTCTGGCTCATTTGTCTCCAATGTGCAACTTAACACTTGAGAATTGCATAGTAGTCACTTGTTACCAGCTGTTTGAGGTTAATTGTAACTCCTCATTTTCTCGAGCATGCTGAAGAGACTGTTTTGAGCGCCACATGTTGTGTGTTGATGTTGGTGTTTAATTGCAACCAAAGTACATCTCTGAAAATTTGGTTTTTTACTCAAGCTGTTAATGCTCCCAGCTTCTAAAGTGTGCTAAATGCAGAGGATCATCGTGTCACTGGGAAGTGGCGAGTGAAAACATGCGCTGAGAAGAGACTATAGAAAATCCATGAAGCAGTCTGCTGCATGGATCTTTACATGTCACCCAGGGTAGATCTTTTCATTGAACACTTGAGAACAATGTGTGAAGACAAACAGCAGTAGCATTTGGGTGTGTGTTAGATGAACACTCGTGATGTGTGTTTCTGTGTAGGAGATCTCTCTGAAGAGGAAATGGATGGTATAGATAACTCGCTTGGGTGACATTCCCAGTGTTTGTTCCATTATTCTGCAGGGTTCACATATATATAAGCCTGTAATGCTCTCAAAATGAAAGCAAACACAACTCCAAACTGCCTTGTTTTCTCATGAAGGAGGCAAACATTTCATTTAAGGAGGCACGCTACAGGGCCAAGGCAGCGCATGCTCGGTTAAGCAAGTTGGATGAAGCTGGAAAAAAAAGAAAAAGAAAATCTTGTAACATTATATTGCTTGTAAATAGGTCTTGCTTCATTTCCATAGCAATGAGCCTTGTTGTGGTTTCCACAAGCTCTACATAGATCCTAAAATAAACAATTTGCTTGTAAGTTGTAAGTATGAATCAATAAATATTAATGCATCAGTTTGCTCTTTCCATTGAACTTTTTGGGTGAGTGAAGTAAATATTAACTCTCTACATAAATATAAACATGCAGACAACCAAAGAACATGTGTGATGGTGTGCATTTGTGCATTTTTTGGGGGGAGAAAATTTGACAGCATCACATGCTTGACCTTGTAGGTTCAGTAACTTTACTGATTACAGATATCAGGTAACACAACTGAACACTGAAAACATTATATTCATAGGTATTAACACACACACACACACACACACACACACACACACACACACATCCATATAAGATGAGTCAATGGAAAGCTGGTGAAATGAGAGCTAAAATATTTATAGGTCATGAATATTCAGCTGAGACTGCTTGCGTATCATCCCTTCACAACAGAATACTTTTTAAAATATTTATGGCTGCCTAAATAAATGGGATCGCCGTACAACCTAAGCACTGAGGATGTATACATGAGTATATACACCCGGTACATGAGACTTGTCAGTCGCTATGGATACAAAGAGTTTTATTTGTCTAAAAAAAATTAGTTAAATCTGTACATCCCATTCTTAATGTCACATAAAGTGTCTCTGAAAGCAGAACAGACTGCCTGTCTGAAAATTCCTAACACGTGGCAAGTTGTCCCATTTAACAATTTCCTCTTCTCACCCGTTACCACACTTAACACCCCCCCTCCCTTCCCCCTCTCCTAACTGAAACGAAAGCATTAAAGCAATTTTGATATGGCTATCACTTTATGTGTTGCCATTGGCAGAATATATATCTAAATCAGCTGCACTGGAAATGTCTGTTCAGACTAGCATGAGGGCGTGGGCAGTGATGTCTGCTGCCACCTGCTCTTTTCCTAGTGTTTCTACTCAGCAGTGCAAAGCTACAGGCAGTAAGTCTAATTCTGTCTGCACCATGAGTTTAAGATTTAGGGACCTCTTACCAGGACTGTAAAGGTACCAAGAGATGATGATGACGTCAGTGCAGTTTAATCTTGTCAAAACTTCAAGGTTGGACTAGAGATAGAGATACTGACTATTAACAAAATGCTGTAAGATACTCTGCTGGCTTGATTCCTGGCACTGGGTAAGGCGTGTAGGCTATTAACTTTGCAAGCTATCAACTGCAAGGTGTCTGTTGTTACAGACCACAAACACTGCGAAAGGGCCCTTGAGTAAGGCACTAAACTCCAAATTACTGCAGGGGTAATGTACTGCTTAAGAGACTTTTCGGCTTCTTTGTGCCTCTTTAAGCTGCCTTATGCTGATTGAAAACTTACTATAAAAACTGAGATTGTCAGAACACTGTTACACTACAGCAGGCAACACTCTTGCTTGGTTGGTATTCAGCTTAAAAATGACTCACTTGTGTGAAGCCGCCTTTCTTTGTTTTAACAGTTGTCACTGCTGAAATTTCTGGGGCATCATTCAAGCCGTGAAATTATATCATGCACTAAAGGGGACGTTCTATAAACATACTGAACACGCAGGGGGAAAAAATGCTATAGCAAGGTGCACCAGCAGTCACAAGTAGACCCTCAACAACAACCAACTGAAAACACTTAACAAGGCAGTTGCTTAATGACACTACAAACTGTATTCTCTGAATGACCATTAAGCTGAAACAACACCTCTGGTCAGATGAGGTCTCTGGCACATCTGACCATTATGAGTTTTGCCAAATTTGTCTTTACTTTGCCTTTGGTGTGTAAAAGAAAAAGAAATGTCATTTAGAGCTGCTACTAAACAGCTGTATTATTAATATTTAATATATTTGTACTTCAGAGAGTTACCTTGATATTGTTAATGGGGCAGTGTTAAGTACAATTAGCAGTAAAATATGGTAGAAAACAGTATCTCTTATTACTCTAAGTGGTGCAATATGTTGAACCACATTTCTATTGAACTGTATTTCTTCTTGTTGAAAAGGAGAAGGCTACTATTTACCATAAAATCCTGAATTTATTGCTGCTGCTTTATAATAAATAAATTCCCTTCATATGCATTTCCATAGACAGACAGATGCATTGGCTTTTTCCTGCACACCCCATGTCAGACCTCACAAGCTGGTTTCTAATTGCAGGTCTCTTCTGTAGCCAAGTGAATTTCTTATTGAAATAAAGGCGGATTTATCTCAAAGTGGATCTTTCCCTTCTTGATCCTCCACAGCCGTGGAACTGCAGTATGCAATAAAAGGTATGCTGGCCAATTAGTCTTCTATGCAAGGCTGTTGAAAGGAACCTAGCTAGCTAATGAACTAAAGCTACCAGAAATGTTAAAAAAAAAAAAAAAGAAATCTTGTGTTAGTTTACACCAGAGAAAGAAAGAGAGAGCCCTCCCCCCCACAAAGTGCCTGTGTGATATATGTTTCAGTGATGTGAAGAAAACACCCAAGTCGTTTTAGATTGACTGCTATAAAGGTGAGAGATGTTTTTATGTTCGGATGTATTACACAACAGAACAAATGGGCGTGAAAAAAACAGGAAGAGGATTTATGGTTTTTGTGAAAAATGATTACATAAAAAAGGTGAAGATGATGTAGGTTTACATATTTGCAGCAATAGCTGTTAAATTTTTCATGAAATAATAAAGTAGGCTATAGTGTTTCCTCCACTCCCGACAAATGACAAATTGTCAAATTAAATTCCATTTACGAGTGACAAATTGCCTTCCATTTCTACCTCTGTGTTATTGTGCGTGTGCGTGTCTGCGTGTGTGTGTGTGTGTGTATGTGTGTGTCCCATTCATACAAGAGCCTCTACTTCCCAGTCTTTGAATGCATGCATATTCCCCCTCACAGCCTTAAGAAATTCTGTCAGGTGTGCAGTCAGGATTTGAGCAATGTTCTATGATCAAGAAACATCATAATTAACATCTTAAATCCCATTTCAAGTGTGTGTGTGTGTGTGTGTGTGTGTGTTTGTGTGTGTATGTGTCTGCATTTGAGATTTCCTGCTCTACTTTGTAGGAAATTGCTGTGTTTCGCTGTCTGTTAACCAACCTGCAGAGTGAGCAAATTAAGCAGTGATGTTTTTCCTCCGCTAAAACTGGGTTAAACATGGGGGTCGCTGCATTGTGCGATAAGCGCACATCTTGCAACCGTTTGCTCTTTTCTTTATGCTCTCGTGCAAAATTAGACAAGACAGGAGTTATATGACAGAATTTACTGAGTCTCCTGAATGTTTGAGAAATAAGACCTAATGACTTTTGCAGCTTAACACATGCATTCAAGGCACAATCCTCATTGCCATCATGGGCGCACATACCACAAGTGCGCGCGCACACACACACACACACACACACACACAGAAGAAAGTATTACCTTTAGGGGTTTGCTATTAAGATATTTAATCCACGGGCCTCCAGAGGAGCAGGATAAAATATTCCTCAAGGAAGCTTTTCACAACAAGCTCCTAGGATCAAGTGCATGAATAAATTACAGGCCTAATTAAAGGAAATGTCAAATGGCTTCTGTATGGAACATTATTAACGATGTTCTGGCCATGTTAAAGAAACCTGGGCCTGAAATGAGGATGATCAATGTAAGTTTAATGGGGTTCCTATTAGACTGAGGAACTATGAGACTTAAATAATATAGTTAGACTTCACTGAAGTTCAGCACAGATATTGACCCATGTGTTTGTGTTTGGGAGGAAGAATGGTAATGTCCAAAAGGGTAACCTGATTATGGTAGTAAGGAAGAGGATGTTCAGTGTTTTTGTCTGAGAGAAAGACATAGACAGACAGACAGAAAAGGAGAGACTGACAGAGGCAGGGAAGTTGTTTATCTGAAAGAGCGGGAGAATGTGACTAGAAAGAGAAGCCGAGAGAGCTGGAACTGGAAGAGAAAGCAGTTTCCCTGCAGTCTTTGTCATGGGAAATACATCTTTTCACAATGAACCAAAGCTGTCAGCGGATGCTTATCAAGAACACTGAAACATCAGCCTTCTGCAACTCAGTACCTACAACAGCCCAATTTCTTTCAGTCGGTGAAACAAACTTGAATCACAGTCATATAAGTTTTCTTTCTGCAGCTCAAAATTTCTTTCAGATGACTTTAGAATCGGTGCAGTTTAAACTTTCATTTTATCCATAGATTTGGATAAAGCAAGGGGAAAAAATAATGAGTGGACAAAGGAAAACCTCCAAAGGAGCAGTGAACAAGAAATCCCTCTTTAGAGGATGGTCAGTTTTGGATCTAGTAGCAAAGGCTGCTGGGAGTTAACCAGTACCCAAGTGCAATAATAGGTTAAAACTTACAGACTGTTTAAATCAGTGCAGCTGCAACAGAATTTTGTATTCTATACCATGAGTTATAAATTCTCTCTGTTTTATTGTGTTCTATTATATTTAATTAATATATGCAGGTAAGATTGTGACTCTGTGTGGGTGAGAGCACGGGTTTTTCATGGTGCCAGAATTTAGTACCTCTAATGTACATGACAATGACAATAAATTGGAAACTCACAATGACATATTAAGTAAAATAAAAGTGAGTAAATCCTGGGGTATTAGACTGGAGAATATCCAGCCTCTCATTTTGTCCCATAGTCTTTGTTCATCTATCTCCTTATATGTGTTTGTCTTATAGGAGGTGGGTGAAAGGATTGGTTGAGTTTTCCCTCCTGTGTGTCTGAATAATAGACTATTTTTAAAAGATGGACATAGCCTTGGGGGCTGTTAAAAAAAAAAAGCCAATGCAGCCCACGAACAAGTGCCAGCAGGGGGTGACTCCTATGATTGCGAAATCAAGTTTGATTGTATAGAGGTCTATGAGAACATTATTCTACTTCTCAGTTGATTTAATGCCTCAGTTAACATTTTCCTAAGGAGCTTATAGTCTCAGTTGCTGCTTTCAAGTATTCTTCAATACAACATGATGTTCATTCTGTAAATTTTGTTCATATTTAGAGTAAATTACGCAGTTAAGCTTGTCATGATTTAGGGTGCGGCTACCTTTTTATTGATCAGTTGGCAGGAGTGTGCGGGGCCCTCTCAATCAGCTTGTGATGTCTGGTTTGAGTCTTTAGACTTCAAAATGGGAGTCTACACAGGTGGCATCACCTACAGTGGGGGAAATATTTATTTAATCCGCTGATGAATTTGTTAGTTTAGTCACTTCCAAAGAAATGAACAGTCTCATTTTTATGGTAGTTTAATTTTAATAGAGAGAGACAGAATATCAACCAAAAATTGAGAAAAAAAACACATTACATAACAGTTATAAATTGATTTGCATGTCATTGAGTGGCAAGCACAGCGGTAAGACATTTCTTGCACACATCTCAGGAGGGATTTTGGCCCACTCCCCTTTAGAGAAACTGTCTAAATCTTTTAGGTTTCTTGGCTGAGGCTTGGCAACTCAAAGCTTCAGCTCCCTCCACAGATTTTCTATAGGATTGAGATCTGGAGACTGGCTAGCCCACTCCATGACTTAAATGTGCTTCTTCCTTAGCCACTCCTTTGTTGCCTTGGTGGTATGTTTTGGGTCACTGTCATGCTGGAAGAGTCATCCATGACCCATCTTCAGTGTTCAGCCTGAGAGAAGGAGGTTCTCGCCCAAGATTTTGGGGCCATGTACCATTGTCTGTAGCCTTAGGGTACAGAAAAACAGCCCCAAATCATAATGTTTCCACCTCCTTGTTTGGCTGTGAGGATGGTGTTCTTTGGGTCATACTCAGCATTCCTCTTCCTCCAAACACAGTAGGTTCAGTTCATCTGACAACACTTTCTCCCAAGCCTTCTCTGAATCATTTAGATGTTCACTCGCAAACTTAAGATGGGCCTGTCCATGTGCCTTCTTGAGCAGGCCTTGCCTTGCAAAATTTCAATCCATTACAGTGTAGTGTGTTACCAATGGTGTTCAGCCCAAAACTACATGGGAGGAGCTTGTTAATGATCTGAAGGCAGTTGGGACCACAGTCTGTGGTCTTGTTAATGATCTGAAGGCAGTTGGGACCTGGTCCCAACTGCCACCACTTTTCCCATGATCATCCTCACCCCATGAGGCAAGATCTTGCATGGAGCTCCAGACCGAAGACGATTGATGGTCATTTTATATTTCTTCCATTTCTGAATAATCACACCAGCAGTCGTCACCTTCTCACCAAGCTTCTTGCTGATGGTCTTGTAGCCCATTCCAGCCTTGTGCAGGTCTACAATCTTGCCCCTGATGTCCTCTGACAGCTCTTTGGTTATGCCCATGGTGGTGAAAAGGTTGGAATGGAAGAAATCGATCCTGTGGAAAGGTGTGCTTTATACAGATAACAAGTTGAGATCAGGAGTATCTGTAATTGATCTATTGATTGTAATCTGTGCCACATGGGCACACAGCCAATCATTATTTCCCCCACTGTATATCCAACTTTGCAGTTTTTTAGTTTATGGAGTCTGCCTTCCTTCCAGATCTTCAGAGGGTAGTGGAGGTTGTATGTTTGAGGGCATGGAAGATATACTGCTTCCATTTTTTACTTACGCTGTCCAAACTGTGACTTGACAAAAGCTTGGGTGAAATATCATATTGTTTTTAATAGCTTTTAACCGCAGGTTAGAGGCTCCATTACATTTCCATGACAACCAGGTGCTTTTTCTGTGCCATGAGTGGTACAGTGGAAAAAAGGTTCAGTTGTACCCACACCACTCCAATCTCATCCCATCAGAAACTAGTTTGAGGGATGTCACTCGGCCTCCATGCATGCCCCAACTGCACACAAAGGAGAAGCCACATCGACATATTTTGGAGTAATTTGAACACCCTACTCTGCCATGTTTTCAGCCACTTACAGCTCATTACATTGGTTTTCTGGTACATGTATACTTGAGTCCTAATGGCTCTCACCAACCCCACATATTATGACAGGTAGCCACTCCTATCTCAAAAGCTTGCACAAGTCCACCCACCTTTATGCGGCCTGTTTATCATAAAATGGAGGTTTGTTGAAATAAACAAGTAAATGGTAAAGAAAGTCAAAACTAAGGCAAACCAGAACTAATTTTCTTCGTTTTTGGTTTTTAACATTTTATGCCCCCTGGTGGTAGAAAATTTGTTAGTGCCCTTTTTTAAAAAAAAAACAAACAAAAAACAAATAAGTTATAAATAGAATTAGTAAAAAGACCATAGCCTTGTTCTTATTAGGGTCTTTGAACATCTGAAGTCTGCTGAGAATAGGACAAGTAAAGTCAGTTAATAGGCAGCCTAATATCACAAATATGCTTGAAAGACATTTAATTCACCGTCTTCTCTCTGTAGACCTTGATTTGGAGGTGAAAACGCTCCTCCTAGGAAAAAAAAGGAAATCAACTCGAGGAAAGGCAACCGACGAGTTATTCCTATTAGACATTAGACAAACATGCAAGAGCAGAGCAAAATAGCAAAATTACAGGTTATTCCCTGGTGTTTGACAAAGTAATTATTCTCTTTCCCAGAGGGTCTCTGCGGTATTATATACTGTTTCTATATTTAGATGCATTAAAATTTTCTTTTTATATTAACCTATAAAATCAAATGACAGGGCGAGCACAGGTGGAACTAATAACATTACCAAGTGCTACAGCAATAAATCACTCCAGCATGATGCAAAGTAACTACACAACTAAAATCCAGCCATTTTTTATTAACTGCACCTGTGCACTACCTATTATAACATGTCAAAATATCTATTGTGAAAAAAGATTTACATATATTTTGACTACCAGTGAGAACAAAAATTCCATTTTGGCCACTGTCAAACGAATAGTTTGGCATGGTTTTGAAAAACTCTTTCAGGAAAGATGTGAAGACTGGATGAATGAGTACAGAGCCAGCAGCTTTTAAACTTGTTTAGTACAAAAACAGAGCATACAGACATATTAAAAGCTCACTAATTAACACTTTGTTGTCTCCTTTGTTTAACCTGCACAAAAAAGGTGTGTAAAAACACAAGTTGCAGCTTTTGCTTGGTTCCAGTCTCACTGTGGTTTAGGAGGTTTCGTGTTTTTGAGAGGACGTCACATTCTTCTAACTCATCCTCTTCCACTTCAAATCAATGAGAAAAGGACAGGTTAGAACAGCACAGGCAAAAATCTCCCCACATGTGTTACCTGTGTTTGTGTAAGACCTAATGGCTATAGAGGCTATCACAGAAAATAGGTTTCAGAGAATTTCAAATACCATTTATATATATACAGATATAAACCTCCTGATACTTTAACAGCACTATAGATTATTTTAACTTTTTATCCAAGAAATTATGTTTTCTCTGTCACTTCCAACCACTGTACAAACAGGCCTGTTGCACTGAGGGAGAATTAAACTAATTTAAACGAATGTCTGTGTGCATATGTGTGCCAGGAGGGTTCTACCAAAGAAAGACGCATGGGGGCGCAGTTCCCCGCCAGGTGCGCCTTCTTCCCTCCCTCCCTCCCTCCCCTCCCATCCCGTCGCTGCACGTTCTGGCTGCTTTATCGACCTTCTCTCCGCCGTACAGCCCACTCCTCCTTCCTCACGGGGAGAGCGGACTCTGATGCGCACAATAAACCATCTTAGCAAGGTTCCTTTTCAAGCCCAATTTCATACTTACTCGCGCTGGAGCGCAGACACGGGCGAGAGTCAAGCCTCGTAACTGTGGATGTTGCAAATGTGATTCAGCACAGCAAACAACGTGGGTGTTGTGCGTGCGCGCGTGTTTTT
>VUQS01018432.1:1901-12533 GCA_015108495.1 Heterochromis multidens | reverse complement strand
TCTCAGACCAAGAGAAACAAAATTCTCTGGTCTGATGAAACAAAAATTGAACTCTTTGGCCTGAATGCCAAGCATCATGTCTGGAGGAAACCAGGCACTACTCATCACCTGTCCAATACCAACCTTACAGTGAAGCATGGTGGTGGCAGCATCATGCTGTAGGGATGCTTTTTGGCACCAGGAACTGGGAGACTAGTCAGGGTCAAAGGAAAGATGAATGCAGCAATGTACAGAGACATCCTTGATGATAACCTGCTCCAGAGCGCTCTGGACTTCAGACTGGGGTGAAAGTTCATCTTACAAAAGGACAACGACCCTAAGCACACAGCCAAATATCAAAGGAGTGGCTTCGGGATGACTCTGTGAATGTCCTTGAGTGGCCCAGCCAGAGCCCAGACTTGAACCCAATTGAACATCTCTGGAGAGATCTGAAAATGGCTGTGTACCAATGCTCCCCATCCAACCTGACGGAGCTTGAGAGATTCTGCAAAGAAGAATGGGAGAAACTGCCCAAAAATAGGTGTGCTGAGCTTGTAGCATCATACTCAAAAATACTTTTTTGGCTGTAATTGGTGCCAAAGATGCTTCAACCAAGTATTGAGCAAAGGCTGTGAATACTTATGTACGTGATATTTTTGTGATATTTTGTTTTTATTTTTAATAAATTTGTAAAACTTTCAAGCAAACTTTTTTCTCTTTTTCATTATGGGGTATTGTGTGTAGAACTTTGAGGTGAAAAATTAATTTAATCCATTTTGGAATAAGGCTGTAACATGACAAAATGTGGAACAAGTGAAGCACTGTGAATACTTTCCAGATGCACTGTACATAAAAGTTGATAACAATCAGTACCTATTTTTGCATACTTGAAGAACAAAAACTTTTTAATCTTTCATTACAATATCAAAGGAATTCATATCCAGTTTCATGATGTGGATTTTTTTTTTTTTTTTCATGTTTTTGGTTTGAGCTTTTCTTAGATTTTTATTTTGCACTCATTGACTCTCAAACATGTGACTTTTCACTGGCAATTCTGATTTTATATTAAAATTGTGATGGCACTGAAGATGAACTTTTCACAGCAATTTATTGTTGCTCCTTTCCATTGTGCTGTAGTCTCTGCACCAACACTGTAGTCTGAAATCCTGCTGCCCTCCAGTGACACAGAATGTGAAATGCTGCCTTAAAATGAATCAGCTGCTCTCTGGTACTATTATGTGCATATGTTTTTCCTGAATTCCCAGAGCTGTAGGCATGCTGTTCACTTCTATTATAAAACCTTAACCATATTATTGTATTGCAAGAGTAAATACTGTAGGAAAAAAACAAATTACTTATATTGTCATTTATCATCTAAAAACAATTTGTTTTGCAGATAAATTCATTAAAAAATGTCTCATCATCATTTTTAAGAGATTGTTTATAGTACCTAAACTACTCCCTACCTGAATATATACCACATTAGACTTATTGCAGTCCTGTCAGACATGTGTATTATTAGTATGTCCCCTTTTGTGCCCTTTAGTGCTACTGTTAACATTTAGTAGCATCCTCTGCAAAGTCAACACTTATCAATCATAATAACAGTGAAAGTGCATACGACTTTTTCTTCTATTTGTGTGCATGCTGCTGCATGTAACATGGAATACAGAGAAATAAAACATGCATGCTGTTTCAGGTGTGCCGCTGCTGCTAATGCTGTCTGACAAAAAAAGCAACATCTGCAAGAAGGACAGGTTGAACAGAGGGGCCCTCATAATTTCTATTTTATACAATGAATATAAACTTGTAGTGTTGTGTTGTTGTGCATGTATGAACTCTTGCTATATGCACTGTAAGCTGCCTGTTCAACTATATTTAGAACAGCTGAAAGCTCCCGCAGATGCAGATTGAAGACTTCGAGGTAAGCTATTACCTCAAGGCTCATGTCAGAGTGGTGGTCATCACTGATGGGTCCAAGTCATGAAGGAAGCTGTGATAACAAAAGTTGCTGATTTGATATATGACCCTAATATATTTTTGTTTGGGACTTTCCCAGAAAAGCAAGATGGACACAAAGTAAAATAGTTATAGAGATAAACTCTGTAGAGAACTACACAGCATTTAACATCTTGTAGATTCAGTGTAAAGCCACACAGTAGCCGCTCTTCACCAAAGGTTCCTCTTGATTTAAAACATTTTTAGCCTTTACCCATGTCTGTTGCACAAATGGTTCTGGCAGATTTTGGTGCTAGCTGGAAAAAAATATCATTGCTTAGCTCCAATGACTTTGAGGAATTTTGGGCTGGTGAAGCAGTCCATGCAGAGGATTCTGGGAGAAATAAAGTACACAGTGGAAACACTGGAAAAGCACATTGGTATGCCATCTGTGGGTGAATATACTGCTACTCCTCATACAGTAGGCACTGTTAGCAGACTGTTTATTATGTAATGTTCTGTTCCACTGCAGTGAATTCAGTGAGCTGCTGTTACATCTGCCACAGGTACAGCCTCGAGTCTGCAAGTTACGTTTCACAATCAGGCTTCCAAACGGTTTCATTTGGTACTCATTATGACTCTGTTAATGACTTCATCAAAGTGGTTGTTCAGACTTTAAAAGAAAACTCCAGGACTGCAAATGGACCAGAGTCAGACAACACAGGCTAATCTCATGCTTTGCAGGTAAGTCTTGGAAAACACGGATGAGGGGTGCTCTTCCTTTTCTGTTGGTAATCTGAACTCAGCTTCAGAAGAAGTTTGTCTGACCCATGATTTGAAACCTCCCACTGTCCTTCATTTAGATCTCTAAGAACATTCAGGTGGATGTATCCATTGTAGCACTTCCAAATATTCCCTATTATATAGCATCTCAGACTTACAAAAGCCTTACACTTCATGTGAGTAGAGTAGCAGCAGAGCACAAAGAGACCAGAGTCTCCAGGCAACCGTGAGAGTTTTCACAATCAGAACAACCTCCCCTCTGTCTCCAGTGAGACAATGATGGCTCCTGTTTTTGAGAGGTCAACTCATCTTTACTTTTCTCTACACCCAACGCCTTACTCACTGCCCTCCTGTTCCCGGTGACACAACCTCAAATTCACTGCCCTGCTAATTGTCTGAGACGCATTCAAGCCACTTACAATGACAGAAAACAACATGCCTTACATGCATTTTGGTTGACAGACATCTTTGAATACTTTCTAAACTAAAATAGTTTACTGCTGGAAAAAAAAATGTGCACATTCTTTTCTTTTCCCTATCCTGATCAAGCATAAAATACAATAATCTCTAGTGTACTACAAAACACTCAGAGATCCTGACATGTTCCCTGTAAGAGGGAACTGGTCATTTTTCTAATCTTCTCAAATGCTTGTTAGTTCACTGTTATCTATAAGCTTACGGCAAAATTAAGCATCTTTCTGTGCTCTCTATCCACATCAACCACAGGGTGCATACAAAACAAGGATGGTGGAAGTTTTACAAAAGCCATGATGCCCATCTGTGCAGTTTTGAGAGCCTTTTGTTTTCTATTTTATGACCTGTACAGAACTGATCAAAAGTGATATCTCATATCCTTGTATGGATCACAGTGAATCTGGCTCATAGTGACTTGCTGAGGAAAGTCGAGTTTATCTGTCTACACCACAGTGTATGAAGTCAGTCTGTCTACCATACCACACGAGGAACCACCTCAGGGTCATACAGTGGACAGTTATCCACAGTTGCACAGAAGAAACAATGATGGCTAGAAACTCCTTATAATACAGGAAATGCGATGGAAAAAAACACAGGGTGTCAGCCTCATTTTTTTTGTGTGTACTTTAGATGCATTCAAACTAATATGGGAATAAATAAAAAATAAATAAGAATTTTAGCTAAACAGAAGCTGATGTGAAACAGCTACGGAGGAGGTTAAAAATGCATCGTTCTGTATCAGTGCTTTCAGTTTTCATTTTTACCTGCTCGAGACAATTCTTACTTTGTGCTATTTTATGCCTATTTTGTTAAATATGTCATAGTAAAAAAAAATCACTGCACTGTACAAGCTGCAGGACAAAAGAGTGCATCTAGCTGATGGCTCCCTCAAGTGTACACAGATGGGTATTGCATTTAAAAGTAACAAAAGTGAGGCATATGAGAAGTAGGAGCAGCCCTCTTCGACATACTGTATAGTATTTTTGCTGATCAAACCATATCTACTGATAGATACTGTGTCCTCTAAAATCATGATATATATGACTTTCTTCATGCTTATAAAAAACAAAACAAAAACCAAACTGTGCCGATTTAACAATAAGGAATAGAGCCCGCCAGACCTCTGTTACATTTATCATTGGTGCTGAGAGCCTTTGGTTGGGCTGAAGGTTCACCCCCGGTGTGCCCGTACCCAGAATGAATCTGGAAAAACAGTCTGCGCTTGAGATGAAAGAAGTTTTCCTTTTGTGTACACGTCAGTCAGCCAGTGAAGGACTGAGGGAACACAGAGTTCTGCTCCTGCTGTGTGTGTGAGAGAAGGTGGGGGGTCCTTGAATTGGAAGAGGCAGCAGGGGTGTACTGTAAGGACTACTAAACCACAAAGGCATTGTTGCTGTGCCAACGGGGAGCCGGCCTTTTATTCTGATATATTTGTTAAACTACAAGTGCTAATATGAGAATAATGTATTTATTGTATAGAATAAACTGCATCACTGAAACAACCTAAGTTTTAATGTTGCTGTTGTTTGACCTTCATTGCCTGATATAGTAGCCAGCTGAAGCAGACTGTGCTGGTTTTTGAACATTACTCTAAAGGAGGCCTCTGACTGACAAAAAGGACTGACCTAGACCATCTTCCTCCATTCACTTTCACAATGTGCAAACCAGACTGCAACAATGCTCTTATGTCCCTTAGAAACTATAACCATGCAGCCTGTCAGAACTCCGAGGTCCTTTATTTTCCAACATCTGGTGTCTCAAATGGCCAGCTGGGAATAATGTGCCTGAGCTGGAGGTCAGCAGCTTTAACATTAATCTTAATGGGTCACAGAAACCCGAGGTCACTGTTATGCTTTATGCATAGAAGCATACACCCAAGGAAACTCTGGAGTTTTACTGCTATTGTTCAACTTCTACTGACAAATATAATCTAGCTAGAAAAGAAAAAGGACAAACGATAGTTACTGGCTTTATATTCACAAAAACCAAATGGGATCACACGTGTTAGTGCTTAAAAATAATGTAAATCTAGAAATAAATACTGGGCTGATTTGTCTATCAAAAACAACTGATACAGATCACAAGATGCTGTCCACAGCTGCAGCATGTCCTCTCTCTGCACTGAGATTAAACATAAAATCTTTACCTTTAAGTGCACCAGTAGGATCGATGGTATTAAAAAGCATGACCTGCCCAACACCCCTCTGCTCTTCTCTGTCTCCCTTTCATCAAACGCCGCCATTAATATTTGATAGGCAGCAAGTCAGAATGTTCCTCCTGGCTGCAGAGAGTGACCATGAAACAAGACAATTCAATCACAGGGAGAGAGAGTGAATGATTGGATTTCCTCACCGTTTGAGGGATTTGATTCTTATCAGATTTTGCTACCATTCTGCTCCAGTGTAGCTCAGGGATGCACTCAGAAAAAGAGCCCTGAAAAGAACAAATAGGTAGCCTCTAATGGCTAAAAAATACTCACTTAACTTAGACATGACTTGCACTATACCCCCCTCATTACCTTACCATATGTGAAACAGCTCATATCTTCTGTCACTGAATCCACCTTAATGAAATTCTATGCAGGAGACAGGCTGCAACATGATAATGACAATGTGTATGTAACAGCCAAGCCAGGACCTGCTTCTCTTTAAGTGCCTGGACGGCTGGATTGTCAAGGCAAATATGTGGGGATGTTGAATATAGTGGGAGTTTAGCAGTGAATGGTACTAGGTTTGAGAGGAGAGGAATATGTATGAAAATGGTCTAACTTTAACTTTTATCTTAGAAGTTTTGAGTAAAAGAGCTAAGTAACTAAGTGCTAGTGAGTGATTAGGACTACAATTCACATTGAGTATTGGGATAAACCTTATCTTGTTCTTAGTTTAGCCATATACTGTTAACTAACTCTGGAAACCTTTAAAGCAGTGACTCCCAACCAGGGGGCACAGTAGCCAGGGGTTTGTGGAAAGATTAGCACAACTATTACAGTAATTAAAGAACTGCATGGGCCTGAACAAGACTCAGCAGAAAAGTTACTTAAAAGTAAATGATAAGTAGGCTGGTAGTGAAAAAAGTAGAAAAAAGTATGGTTACCAGTTGAAATCATTAGTTAACAGTATGGACAAATTAAACTGTTAGCTAAACATGATGTATCCACTGTTGAAATACAGTAGTTTGCTAAAATTATGAATAAAAACTTTATTATTTTGAAAAAAGTATGGCTAGGGGTTAAACTGTTAGTTACTGTTATAGATTAACGGTTGAAACAGAAAGCTAAAGTTTGGAATAAACTCAAATGTTAAGATTGTTTGATAAAAATCCAATTAAAGCTGGTTAGTTAAACATGATGGATAAACAGTTAAAATACAGTGGCTTGCAAAGATCATGTATAAATAGTTGTAAATAAAAAGCCTGCTATTTAAGATAAACATTTAATCTTTATTCTTAAATAATGAGCGACCTTTTGACACCAAATCAGATACAGTATGTAGAGATGTGCGGTGCTGTTTACACCACCAGATGGGGCTGCACAGCAGATCCACTGCTGAGATGCTGGCAGGCTGAGAGAGCTGCAGCTGCGCACTGCTTGGATGAGATTTTGAGGGATAAACACCAGAAAACCAAGTGAAAAGACTGAAAGCAACCATGACTATTAATGAAAATAGAACAACAAGTGATTCGGAGCATTAAATTGCATTGTGCAATGGAGGGGTGCACTGTTTACATTTTTAATGAACTTATTTCAAACTTAACCATACTTCCAAATGGGATCTTTAGTAGCTTCACACAAACATTAAGACTAGTCAGAGCAATTCTATGTCAGTGATGTAGAAAATGATGCCAAAGAGACCACTTTCCATCTTGAGAAAAGTTCATCTCAAATTCAAACTTTATTACCTTGCTTCTTTGCTGAGAGCAGAGATCATTAGGCTGGCACTGATGCAAGATTTATAAGGCTGATTTACACTGCCAGCAGATGCATGTCCACACTGCATTTACAGTCTTAGTGTAAAGGAATAAAGCAGGAACAAAGCAGTCACTACAAAGCCCACTGTCACCATTGACCAGCAAATCAAAGGCATGTCTACGCTGGGTTACAGTGTATCATCTTATGCCAGCGCATTGGGTTAATTGGGACCAAACCAGATACATTTGTAGCAAAAAATGCCTCGATTAAGGGGCCTTAAGATGTGAGATCATGTGAACAGACCACCTGTGGGGCTTTCATTGAGATTTCAATATCATTCATGTCAAGGCCCCTGCACTCACTGACACAGCTTGAGCTGAGGGAGAAGATGTTTCAATTCAGGCCTCTGCAGAAAAAAAAAAAAAAGCCAAACACAAGACGCAGGGGATCTGGCAGGTTTCAGCTCTGACAAACCCCCCCCAAAAAAGTGAGGGGGTCCCAAAATGCTCTTTCAATTGTAGGCCGTCCATCAAAGCATCCAAATGGGGATGTTTAGGGGGAACCTTGGCACATCAGACAGACACTCGTAATACACACCACCTTTATTCCAGGCTGTTAAAAAAAAAAGAAAGATCAAAGTTTCTCCAGATGAAAAGGGTCCGTTCCCTGCATTTATACCCCCCATTCACCCACTCCCTCTTTTACTAAATTAAGAAAGCAGGCTTCGGCAGGCATGTGAAGAGGACTTTAACAATTATGGAGATGCTCCAACTCAACCCCTGCCTCTAATTACCGGCCTCTGATGGTTAAAAGGGCTTCCTTTTTAGCCGGGACTCTCAAAAGCTGCTATTGCTGCTGGCATCATCAACACGGTGACCATAAGGAACCATGAAAAAAAAAAAAAAATTTATATATGCCTGTACAGACTGGGACACAGAAAGCCTCGCTTTTCATGGTGAAAACACTACACAGATAGTGATTTATTAAATGTTTTATTGTCAAAATAAAGGTCATATTTGCTTTCTGCACAAAAAGAATCATCTACACTTTGTACAAATTTACAATATCTTATAAAGTTTTCTTTTATACACATATGTACACTTTTATTTTTACAGAACTTTTATATAAATACATTTGAAATTACAAAATGAATGACCCGTAAAAATACACTATTGGGCACTATTAAGGCTTAATTTAAACCATCTTTGACGTGATTGAGATATACAATGTTATCTGGCACTGTGTAGATAAAATGGTAATAAAATCTCCAAAATGCTCTTTGTGTGAAGCTGGTTAGAAAGAAAACTGCCTCTCTGCCCCCAGCAGGTAATGCCCAGATTGTGTAAAAAGCCTCATTCTGTACCTCTAATACATATAAACAGAACGGGGAGAGAATTAACCTGTGTGAATGCCAGGTACATTGTTTCAACCAATTCTCCCCACAGAGGTGGGGAACAGCAGTTCATTACAATGCAAATTGCTTGAGACCTGGAGTGATGGGTTATCTCCCAAACAATTAGCAGTTCCCATAAGCTGCTTTTATTTCCCCCCCTCCTCCATTCAAACCTGGGACAATGGCATCTGCTTGGGGCAAGACACGGAGCTGGCTGTGCCTGACCTCCACGTCAGTCCGGTACTCACGTCACTGTACATGGAGCCGCTGGTGCCTTTACTGCCCCAGCAGCACCTGGTGCAGAAAGTTCTCCAAGAGTCCAAAGTTTTTCCAGACCAGATCCACACACCGGACGTGATGCCCACTAGAAGGCACATGAAGTATTTCAACATAAAAACGGCATAGTCCGGAGTCCTGCGGTCCCGCTCTAATAGACAGTTAAAGCAGTTGTGTGTGATCTCCCAGCTCTGCCTGTTGTGCTGCTCGTAAAAGTAACATGCGACTATTATAGTAGCAGGCACCGTGTAGAGCACTGTGAAGATGCCTATTCTGATCATAAGCTTCTCCAGTTTGTCAGTTTTGGTGCCGCCTTGCTTGATGACGCTGCGAATCCTGAACAGCGACACAAATCCAGCCAGGAGGAACATAGTACCTATGAATAAATAAATCACCAAAGGCGCGAGGACGAAGCCCCGCAGATTGTCCAGGTTCTGGTTCCCTACGTAGCAGATGCCAGCCACTGAGTCCCCATCCACGGAGCTCAGCGCCAGGACCGCGATGGACTTCATGCTGGGGATGAGCCAAGCGGCCAGGTGGAAGTACTGAGAGTAACTGGCGATCGCCTCGTTGCCCCACTTCATCCCGGCTGCGAGGAACCAGGTCAGGGAGAGGATGACCCACCAAATGGAGCTGGCCATGCCGAAAAAGTAAATAAGGAGGAAGACTATGGTGCAGAGCGCGGGGCCGGTTGTCTCGTAGTGGATGTGCTCCATGTCGAACTCCCGGTTGCACGCCACTTTCTCGTGCCCGGCGATCAGTCTGACGATGTAGCCGATTGACACAAACATATAACACGCTGAGAGGAAGATGATGGGTCTCTCCGGGTACTTGAAGCGCTCCATGTCGATGAGGAAAGTGGCGACAGTGGCAAAGGTTGACACGAAGCACAGCACTGACCAAAGTCCGATCCAAAATGCTGTGAACGCTCTTTCGTCGTGCGTAAAATAAGGATTGTGACACGGCATGGCGCAGTTGGTGATCTGTCCGGTTTTGACCCGGTTGTATAGCGGGTGCCGTTCCGTATTCACCGGCACCATGGGCTCCAAACATGTGCATCCCGGTTCACACGGAGCGGCGGGCGGCTTGTATTTCCCCGGCGCGCCGGGTCTGCCAGGCTTATTTTTAGGTGGATTGTAACCCTTACCTGGGTGGTTGGTGGGTTTGGAGAGTACAGGGGACACTGTAGTTGAATCGGTTCTGTTGTAGTCCATGCACAGCGTGTCTGGGTTGCCCTGCACCGGCAGCAGGTCGCATCTCATCCTGTCCGGCCAGGGAAATCCGTACTGCCTCATGAGAGGCGCACAGCCGGCCCGAGCTCTCTCACACACACTCCGGCACGGGGGGAGAGGTTTTTTGTAGTCCTCCAAGCAGATCGGGGTGTACATGCTGCAAAGGAAGAACTTCAAGTCCGGTGAACACTGGATCTCAACCAGAGGCCAGAACTGGTGCACCTCCAGTCCCGCCTCGTCCTGCGTGTCGTGGTTAAACTGGTTGGGCATGTACGTGTAGTTGTAGCCGATTCCCTTGCACAGAGGCACGGCTATCTCCTGGCAGGTGATCTCCTTGGCTGTGGTGCAGCTGGATCGTGGAAATAGAACGAGTGAGAGGAGCAGATAAATCCCAAATAGGTCCATCTCTCCGGCGCGTCGTGTCCCTCTTCTTCTGCTCTGGTACAAACAGCAATAAATCCTCTCAGACGTCTGCTTTCGCCTCCAGTCCGGTTAGATGCCGCACAGCGATCCCATCTCGCTTCTCTCGGGATCTTGCACGGAGTTGCAAGCAATGTGCAAGCCGTGTTTACTTTAGACTGAGGAGGAGCAGGAGGAGGAGAGAAAACAGCCTACAGGGCGGCGAGCGGAGCTCAAGATGGCTGAGAGGA
>VUQS01018421.1:4876-15083 GCA_015108495.1 Heterochromis multidens | reverse complement strand
GTACAGTATATCTGGTTTTTGATTTACTGACCTGTTATAAGTAGAGTACACAATAGCAGAAAGCAGTGTGAGTAGAACTTAAAAGGTATCAGAGGCACCTTAGTAAAGAGTGGCAGAACTATATTACAAACATGAAGCCAAAGTAAGGCCATAGTTAATAACAAATTAATGTGTGGTCTGTATCAAGGTAACTTCTCTTTTTTTGTTTATACCTTGTAAAACTATGTGCCCAAATTTTGCAAATTATTTAGAAGGGGATGGCAGACCACTGCTCTCAGGTCAAGTCAGCCTCCTTATGTTACAAAAAAGAGGTAGATTGAGATGGCCTTTCTACTAGTAAAACTTATTCATTTTAACCAGGGCTGATCTGCCTTCGAGGTGGCAGGCATTAAAGGGCTTGCCCTAAGAAGGATGACAGAAGGACAGTGTGATCAACTGTTTCAAAGGCAGATAAGTAGAGATGCACCAACTGACCAGCCAGGGACCAGAATCAGCCGCAGAATGCTCGGCTTGGACTGGCGACTGGCCGTTCAGCCTAACAAAATGTCTGATTATTTGTTGATAGCATGGAAGCTCTTCACTGTGAGTGAAGACACAACGTTTGCCAACAACAAAATAACCTTTACCCAGCTGAATGTGGACAATTTAGAAATTAAATTAAAGCTATCCAAAGCTTAGAGCTAGCCACAAACCAGCATCCTCATTATGAGCAAAGGATTAAAGCAGTTACAAGGAAACTTATGGAGACGAGTAAAAAAAAAGAAAACTCAGCAACTCATTTTCTGTTGATAATTTGTACCTCTTTCCAATAGCAGAGTACTTTTTTTTATGTTGTTTCAGTGAGTAAAGATCCTGTAAATCACTGATGTTTGGAGGAAATTGTAGAATACAATAATTTTTTTAACATGAAAATTAAATTCTGCATCGAAGAAAAGCTGATTTTTGTTTGTATACATTTTCAGTGATAGTTCTTAGAAAGAAAATTGAAATTCAATATGGGAAGGTCACACTTAGAAAAAAAATACGAAATCAAACAAGAAAATTGCAATCGGTGCAGCTCTACAGACGAGAGATCTAAAAGAACTGAAACCTTTTCGATATCTGTGTAACAACAACAAAAAAAAGAGAACGACTCTGTAGTATGAAGCAGCTGAACCCCGACTGACATCTGTTCATTACACTGAATTGTCCAGCAATAAGTTTACTTTTTTTTAATAATTTTTAACAGATGAAAAGCTTAGAGATTTGTTCTTAATTGTGAATGGTGTGATGGTGAATGACAGCACTACAACATGAGAGCAATATAGCCATTTGCAAGGTAACTATTTTGTCTTTGAGAAAATACTAGGCCCAACAGTTTTCAGTGCTTCCTGGAGTAGACACGAAGTGAAAATGTCTAAAGGAAATCTAGTGTGCTCCACGCCGTCTGTCTTTCTTTGTTTCTTTATTTCATTTCATTCTTCAGACAATAAAACTGTCTATTCTGCCTGACAGAGAAATGTTAATGAATCAAATTCATTCAATTCATTTTACATGTTGACTGATAGGACTGATTTATCACTTTCTATGAAAAACCATCTAATGTGTGTTGTGCATGCTTTCAAAGTTATTCTATGCTGCTGTTTTACTAGTCCCCCGAATTTCTACTAAAATTGACTCAATTCAAGAAACAGCACTCAGGGGTTATAGTACACATCATGCAAAAAGTAACAGCAGCTGATTAGCATCATCTCAAAAAGCCAACAGTCCAGGTTCAGTTTACGATTATGTTACACAGATATCTACTCTGCACTCACAGCTCGTTTTTAAAAGCTCCTCCAGAGTTCTGTCAGACATGCAATGGAAGAACACGTCCATTTCCAAGAATCTTGGAGGTTTATGGTGTAATTTGTATACAATTGTGTAGATAACTTTACAAATACAGACATCCATGGAGAGCAGCATGCTGGGTTAGTGTATAAATGTTTGTGGTTTTTGGTCTGACAGTGCAGCCACATGGCACCTCTAGACTCTTCAGTAGACCCCCTGTACAGTCTGAGACTGGCAAATTCCTTCACTCCAGCTGTGAGGAGACAGCTAGTACTGGCTTTCTCAGCACTACCTCTCTGTATGATGAATGTATGTAAATCTCAGAATTTAGTAGGTCTCTCCAGGAGAATAGGTTCAAGCTGCCAGATCCTAATCATAGACTTTATCTGTGATCCTAATGGTCCACCAGAGAAACACAAACAGGCTCACTTTACCTATGAACCCACTACAGCAAGAAGCAACCATTCAAAAAGCTGGGTTAATTTAAGAGAAATCATCAGTCGACATGTACTCTACTCTACTGAAGTACATGTTTATGAAAACAGGACAGCCATATAAAACCCCAACAAAATGGGGGGATGAAATCTTTCAACTGTGTACATTTACAGATAATGAAGATGTTCTCAGTAACTCTTACAATTGCCAAGCAGACATTTATTAACCTAAAAGTAAAATTAAAAAGGAACATAGTGGCTCATAGCGTAGTGGTTTACACATTCACCTAACAAGCAAAAGATCCCCGGTTTGATCCTGGGAGGAGACACAAATCCCTTGGGATTGTGTCGGGAAGGACATTCAGTGTAAAGTAAAAGAAAGAAATAAATCTGCAGCTTTTATATGTGGTCAAGCACAAACAGATAATGAGCCAGTCATGAAATAAACTAGAAAAAGGGCTGCAGTTTTAAAGCCCAAAGTCATCCATCAGTAGCAGCTTTCTTTTTATTCTATGTGCATGAGCATAAGTGAGAGGTGAGTGTTCAGGGACGCTGACCTTTCTTTTTAGGATGGTTGGGTTCCTTCCTCTTTAGCTCCGCATTCAGGGGAGAACTGAGCAGTGGAGGAGAACTGAAAACAAGGGAGGGGTAAAATGGGGGGTGGGGGGTTACTGGAAATGAAGGAGCACAGCATTTTCCACTCTTATGGATTATTAGCCCCTCTAATTTTCAGTGCCATGATATTGTTGACTCATGAAAAACCAGATGGCATGAATGTTTATAAAAGAGGATGTTAATATGGAAATGTCAGAGTCAGAGGGCATTAGAGGCAGGAGGCCAACTTAAAAAACAACCACACTCATATATAATACTGCTGGTGAGCTCAGATGACCAGTGTTTGAGGCTAACAAACGTGTATAACTGCATTGTTTTTGCAAGTTGTAACTAGCCGACATGATTATGCTTTGGCTCACAAATAGCAAATTTGTTAAAGCAGAAAAACACATTAAGCTGACGAAATTAGCCCTTATTGGTGCTGCTGGACTTTGCTAAGTAATCATTTATGGAGGTACGGGTAATGGCTGAATCAATGTTCCTTCTTCCCCAGAGGACAATTAAAAATTTTTGGCACTTAAAAAGCAATCTTTTTGTGATGGTAAGCTTACGTATGCGAATTTAAAAGTTTAGATGTATAAAGTGTAGTCATTCACTAGCCAGAGCAGTTACGGGCTTCGTTCAAACAGCTGCAAAACACTTATTCTGTGTGTCATTTGTGGACTTTTTCATCTTTTTTTATATATGTATTATTTGTTTTTGCTTGTTTTTACAAAACAAGTAGCTGAAATACTACTATTTTTAACATAAAAATAAACAACCGAAACAGTTGTACAAGGCCATAGTGTCCCTGATCAAGTTCTATTAACGTTTAATTTTTATTTTGATCAGTATGCTCAAGTGAGTAAGAAAAAAGGTTTTGTCACTGCAAAAGGTCAGGTTTACCTTGGGAACACTGAAAATCCTTCACCACAGGCCAAGAGCCTTCCTAGGTCACACAGACGGACCTCCAACATGACCACACATGGGGTAAACAAAGAGCTCACTAACACCACCATCTGTGTGGGAAATAAATTCAATTAATTAAAAAAAGTCAAACAATAGCAGGTCAAAATTGTTCTTTTTCTTATACGTCAACATATGTTTTAAGCTGTTTTTAAGACATTAATGCTTTTCAGTAGGAATCTGAAAAAAACCCTTTGCTTCAGGAAGCAAAGACGCACAAATAAAGTTATATCTTGTAAAAAAAAAAATGCTTTACATAGTCCTAGACTGTGAGAATATCAAGTGCTAACTGCAGTTTTATTTAAAGTTTAACCATACGCGCATCATAAAACAGACAAAACTTGTAATGACCCAGTTATTTAGTATGGTTGAAGTTGTATGAAAAGAACAAGGCAATGTTGTTTAGGGATCACTCTACCCACAATGCAAATAAATTCTATGGCTACAACCATTTTAAAAAATACTGTATGGCAGATACAATACTTCTCATGAAAACAGAATGTTGGACAAGGGCGTACAGTGGCAGGTGGTGGGTGCATTTACGCTCCAACAATCATTAAAGTTGCGTTAATTTGTGAAGATTCTCCTGCTGAGAATACATGTAAGTTTCATTAACATTTATTTCCCACAGTTTATTAGATTTGGCAATTATCCAAAAGCCTATGGAAAACTTTTTTTTTTGTCGAGGGAACTGCTGTGATGTTGCTCTGGCTTGCCTACAAAAACACTTCATCCCTGCAGACCTCTATTTTGAATTCTACTTAGAACCTTCAAAAGTTCAGTGACTGCATCTTGCATGGTTGTGACACCATTGTGTTGACAAAATTGGTCTGCAGACAAAGACACATAAAAACACTAGCCAAAGCATTACAGAAACTCTTTTGTTCCTGCCATTTCTGCTATCATGTCACACAGACAAATCACATTACATCTTTATACACCACACATAGATACTTCCTACAAAGGAGTAGTTACAAATACATTAAAATTACTCTTGCCCCCCTACTTCCAGACCACACCCATCTTTAAACACGGCCTCATTTTAATCTTAAGTACTCACATGTAAAGTTTCAAGACTACTGCGGCTTTTGAGGTAGTTCCCACTGCACTAAGTTTGACTAGAACTACACTTTACCATGATGACAAAGACACACAAATTGAAAATAATACCAAACACACTGTAGTAATTACAGAAGTTAAGCTGAAAAGGCAATTTTAATGGAATTACTCACAGAGTTATCACAGCCTGGAGAGATGGACCATGACCCAGCCACGGTGATGCTCAGGTCAGGGTAATCTACAAGAATGAAAATCATATTTATCATTATATGGCATTACACACATTTAAAAAATAAATAACAACAAACATAAACTCACATTTACAATTTTTTACATCATGCAAGCAAACTAAAATAGTTCCTTAAATGTCTCACCAGTTGAATCTCTCAGGGGAAACCATGTGTTTTATTGGAGGCAAACTCTTAGCTGTAGTGACCCAAGAGACTGTAAAAATATTCCTACATAAAAGTATACTAGACAACTTTGAGACATTAACAGGATTTGGTCTTTCTGGAATTCGCTTGTGCTTAAAAAGTATTCGAGATGAGCAAGCTAATAAAATTATCTTTCATAGATTGAGTTTAAAATTCTTATATTTAAGGTTGTGCCTAAAGACATACAACAGTATACAACTATCCGACATTTAGATGGTTATGGTTTTAAAAATAAGTACAAAACCACAACCCAAGATTTACTGAGATAGTCTTTACTACCTCTTGCAAGAAGTCATGTTATTCTCCCAGAGTTTAATATCAATCCCTGAGTTTCTCAAAGAAAGACAAAAAAGGTTGGAGAAACCATACCCCCAGCAGCCTACCTTTGAAATATAGTGCTGTTACGAGTTCAGACGTTGCCAGATCGACCACATACAGACCATCAGAGCTTCCGATACAAAACCAGCTGTTGTCATTGCAGGGGCCCACACAGAAACATATGGAAAAACAATGTTTAGGGATTTCCCGCAAAAGAAATTTTCATTTGGGGTCAGACAAATGATACAAAAGAAAAACATACTGATGTGATGAAGTGGCAAGACATGTACACCATAAGACTATAGGCTTTGATTCAAGTTACCTTTGACTTCATGTAGTCTAAATTATATACATTCAGCATGATGGAAACTAATACCACGGAGAAGAAAGGCGCTCTGCTCTTTTTTCCACTTCCTGCTCTGGGCTGCATGCTAAGATTTTGAGTTTGTGGACAATTTATGTTAGGAAGGTTTTACATTTTTGTGCATCATTATTTTCATACTGAGCATATGCTACTATATGGAATCTTAATGAAGCAAAGCCTGTGAGCTAGATCACTCTGGCAAATCGAGCTGCACTATGTAACTCACACATAACATGCTTTACTTTCCTAGCATCATATACCAAACATACTCCTAATTTACTGATCTATTTAAGTTGCATAATTTCTCTTTTCACTCTGATGTGTCAGTACCATTGCTGCTCTGCATCACTGCCTGCTGTTTCAACCCCTCCACCACCACAACATCCACATGAAATGTATTTATTAGTACCCAATTTTATATGTAACATATTTGCAGGGATGGATGAGTTGGAAGTCCAGATGCCAAACTCTATTGTGCCAAACTGTATTGCTGTAATAAATCAATAATTTCAAATGTGAGCTATCTGATTGAATTGTGATTTTTGCATTGTTCAAATTGTCCCAAAGGTATACATATTTGTTTGTGGAAAAATGCCTAGGGTACCAGAATTATCGACATCTATATAGCTTTTGGGAATTATTTTTATAACACTCAGATCTTTACAAATTATATATATTATGTGTAGTAGCTGATCTCAAAACGAATGGCAATATTATGTCTACGTTACGTGTAAGTTGCTAACATTATGTGTACGTTACATGTACATTGTTGTTAATAAATATTAAGAAATTTCACTCAACAATTTTTAATTCAGTGGAACTTTGGGGTCACTGGAATGTGTTTTCATGCATATCAGTAAATAAGTATTCATCAAACTGTGATGCTACTGGTGCCTGTAATTGATTACTTTGTCTTATACAATGAATATGTAGCTTGCAAAGAAGAAGAACAATAAATATATGTATTTATGTATTTTAATAAATGAGCGAATGGAACAAGCATCACAGGCCTGGCAAAAACCCCTGTGGGTGGTTTTTGCCAGGCCTGCGATGCTTGTTCACTTTGCCATTTTTTTGGAATAATAATGGACAGCATTTATATATAACCTTCCTATTATTATTATTATTATTATTATTTTTTTGTATTTTTATGACTGTTATTCTTATCTACCACTCAAACGACTTAAAACTACAAGTGATTTACACTGCATTTAATACCATACATGCAGAGCTTTTCCAGTCACATGCAGACTGATGGAACTTACTACCAGATAGCAGATCAAATGTTCAGGTGAAAAGTGTGATGGTATTTAATGCTAAAGTGCACTTCAACAAAGAAATCAATGTAGTAAAAAAAAAAAAACATGCTTAAATTGATGCACTATAACCCTTTCTCTTTCTTTGGCATACTTCAAATTATCGTGCACTGATATGGGACCACTTATTCTTTATTTTACTAACAGTAAAAACAGGCTGTTTATGCGTAGTGTGAAGTAAGTCACTGAGCTCTGCGCTGAGATCACATGCTTTCCTTACTGCAATTAGGAATCATACAAATACAGTTATGTCTAGGTGCTTTTTAAGTGCCTGCCTCCTGTCACAGCATCAAATGTTTCAACAGTCTGAAACTTTCTGCTTCGAGACAGCAGTTTCCTGCGACGTGTGGAGTTTCCTTCTAGTTTCCTGTGAGTATGTGAACACGTGCAGCAATTAGTCCATAAGGATGTGACATGTCGTTAAGGACTTTTTTCCAGGAGTTTGTGACACTGTGTTAATGGCACAAATATGCAGCCATTTTTTATGTGACAAATGTGTTTGAAGTCGTTTTGTAATATTTTCCTGGATGACATACATTTTGTACTTTGTGGAATAATGAACAAAATGGAGCCCTTGAGGATACTTATAGCTGACAGTATCAGGTCATGCTTTATTAAGATTCTAACGATGAATGAAGTAAACTATGTGTGCTAATCCATCCATTCATCTTGTATGAGTTTAGGTACTTCTACAAGTTTAAAGGAAGTTGTTCTAAGGGTCAGGACAACATTAAAAGTGTCAGATTACTGCACCTGCAGCTATTCCAATTAAGCTGCGTTCACTTACTTTTTTTGGTCAGTATTGATGTCTGAAAGAGGGCTACATAAAGCCATTTTGAGAACAGGTTTTGAAGTCTCCACTTTATCAGCAGACGATTTTTCAACACACCCTGGAAGTAAACATCCAAAAGTAACATCAAAGTAACAAACTAACTTTTCCAGGTAGTTTAAAGAACTATCTGCTTTATGTATCATCACCTGCTTGATGGCTACCAGTCTCTTGGTGCATTAAATGTCTTTTTTCCATCTTCTGAAGGTCCATTTTGGTCACTAAGTGACACTTGTGGACATCATTGAGAGAAAAGCACCACACCTAAAACAGACATTTGTCTTACAGCTTGTGGAATTTCAGTGTCTCAGTGTTTTGAGCTTCTCGGTGCTGCGTGCTTCAGTCACCAACCTGTCCGTCAGTTGAACCGGTGATAAGGTGCCTGTTCTTTTCCAAGAAGAACGCGCTGAGCAGTGGAGAGGCTAAAGAATTGATACTTTCAAACATTTTTCAAGGTCCCAAGTCTTCTAAAACTGTTGCTATATAAAACATGCCATCTGAAAACTTTCATTAGTTTATGCAGTTTGTATTTAAGCCTTACCAGTGCTTCAGATTTTAGACAATTGAAACTTATGTTTGAATAATCACAACTAATTTACTTTATACTAATGCAGTGCCTTCTATCACAGGAACCCTGGGTACAGGAGGGAGAAAACCCCAAAAAGAGATACCAGTCCTTAACCAGCAACCTAATCTGGGTGCTTAGCAAGGCACTCCAGTTAGTCCAGTCCCAGTGAATAAGAGTATTGCAGGGTATAAGCTCAAAAGAATGACTGTTTACTGCAAACAGGGACATTCATTTGCTCCAACAACATTATTTAAAATAGTTACATCATACCTGAAAGCACAAATGACTGGAAGAAAGCAGCTTCAGTTTTTAAATCCCACACCTGACAAGACAAAAGTAAAATGCTAAAAACTCAAGTGTGTGCAATTTGTTTTTGTAAACCATTACACGTCATTGTTGCTAAATAAAAAGTGTGAAACTTAAAGTAATACCCTAAAGGTGCGGTCCTCTGACGTGGTGACGAGAATATTGTTATTCCAGGGACAGAACTCTGCTGATGTTACAGGTCCCAGGTGGCCTGTCAAGGTACAGAGCGTTTCTTGTCTCTGATGTGGGAAAACAAGAGTAAAACTTGAGTAAGAAAAAGTGGTGCTTTCTAAACTGTCACAAACAATATTGCATCACCAAGTGTTTTTATGCGCACAGAGAAAGACGTGCAGAACGATCATGTTGTACCTTTGAGCTGAGAACACATACAGTTGCTCCCGTGCATGCAGCCACTCGTTCATCAGAGAAACAGAATGAAAGATGAACAACTTCCCCCAGCAAAGTCCCAATAACTATTCCAGCTGCAACTTTACCTGCAAAACAAAACTTTGTCTGCTTACATTCAAAGTTAACTCAGGAAAATGATCATACTCACTATAAAACATGATCTGAAGCGTGCGATAAAGTTGCTCCACAACATTGCTAAACAGGGCATTATAATGGGAAAAATGTGTGTGATTTGGGGTAGATTAATTCTTTACTGCAGAGCACTGCTCACAGCACTCAACAATTTAAGGTCGGACACACAGAACTATTTATTTTTACCCTCCTGTGTTCTCTTCAGGGACAATTCAATATCCCAGACAATGATGTAATCAGCAGAGGCAGAGCAGAGTATAACAGGGCTGGTTCTTTTTCCAAAAGTCATGGCACTGATGTCACCGTGATGGCCAGTAAGCAGGAGGGGCTGTAAAAATAAAAAAAAACATACTTTAATAAATCACGCTATATATTTATACTGTCTAAAGAGTCTAAAACCAGGTCAGTGATATAGTAGCTCATCTGTCTCACAATCTATCACAATTCACAGGTTATTGCCTGTAAAACAACAAATGATAATGATAATTGAGCACAATTTTGGATGAAGACCATTAGGTGATCATTGTGTGCAAGTTTCACTAATGTCTGACAGTCATGGACAGACAGACAACAGATGCCTCGTCATGGCATAAGCTCATCTGTTCTTCAGTTGGATGAGCTAAAAATATTTTCAGAGTAAACTCCAGGCCATGCATGATTTTGATTACAA
>VUQS01018420.1:1944-14012 GCA_015108495.1 Heterochromis multidens | reverse complement strand
TGCATGATGATGTCTGCCTGTGGGTGGGTGGCCAGTCAAGGTGGCGGTGGCGGTGGCAGTGGGTGGGTGTCTAGACACAGACCTCTGCACAAAGCAGTTTCACAAACAGCAGCACAGTGACACCCCTCACATACATGCTGCTCTGCTGTGGCAAATGTTTCTCTATATCACTTCCTCTTCTTCACCATCCATCTCAGACACCCACCTCAAGTCATTTGGCCTCAGTCATGTGATCATCCATGTGCAGCTCAGGACGAAAGCAGCCAAAGTTTCTGTTAGCCTCTTGTGTAATTCTATTAGCAGTGAAAAAGTTGAAGTCCCCTCATCAACCGCTCTGCTGGCAATACAGGAAATGCACTGGAGGTAGAGAAAATTAACTCTTTATGTGCGTGAGTGAGCGTACACAGCCTCCTGGACTACAAACTAGTGTGTGGTTAATTACCCTGAGGTGATAACGCATACAGAAAGTGTGGAAAGCACAGACCATCTGCTGCCTTGCTCAGGTAGAGCTGCTGTCAGATCGGGTTTTGTGTCAAGTTTCAACCAGCTTACTGAAAACAGATCACTCTTAATCATATAGAAAGCCTTTTATGCCACTGACTGAGAGGAAAGTAAACATCAAAGATATGAAAAGTAGCTAACCAGTCAAACAAACTATCCAGTCAGCACTAATGTGCATGCAGGCCAAAGTGTTGTCGTATAAGTTAATGCCAAATTTAAGAGTAATAACTCAAGTAACATTTTTTTTTGTCTTTTTTTTTCTGAGCTGTTACTTGGGCTGGGAAATAAAAATGTATGTAAACCACTTTTTTTTTTAAAAATTAACCGAAAGAAAAAAAATTCAGAAAATTTGATCTGTCAGGTTTTTCTAATGTCAAACCAAACTGCTTTTATTGGTGTTCAAAAATAAATGTGGAGAAAAAAAAAAAACCCTCTGGGGTACAAAGAATGAGGTCCAGGTTATTTCTCTGTAGCTGCAGCTGTCAGATGTCCTCACATGAAGATGCACACAAGGTGATGCTCTTTGAAACGAGGACAGCTATGAGAATACGCTCGCTAAACGCGTCATTTGTGGGTTGCCGCACAACGAGTGAGTGACTGAATTTGTGGTAGTTTACCCCGCCACCCTCGAAGAAACCGAAAAAGAAAAATAAACAAAACATGGCGAAGTATTGCGTTACTATCTTGAGTTTTTTTTAGACTACTATAGTGAGGAAGTTTTAGAGCTTTTTGCCCTGTTTTCACCTTTTAACTCATCTTCAGAGGCATTATTTGAGCGTTGAGGTTAGAATAAGGTTTAAGCAGGGGTTAGAGCAAGGGGGCCTGGGAATGCATTCTGTCAATAAGTCTCCTCACAAAAAGAGCCATGCAAACATTCATGTGGGCCTCCCACCACACACACACAGCAGGCAGCCAACCTGTGGAAAACAGTGGCAAGAGACAACAAATTTTAGCCAAAATATAAGAGCCACTCATCCAGATAAGCTCAAAGGTGGCAATGCGCTGACCTCAGAAATGCATCCAACAAGTACCGAGTGGATCCTGTCTGATCTTGGAAGTTAAGTGGAGTTGAGCTTGGTTGATATTTGGATGGGCGATGCCTGGGAATACTAGGTGCTGTAAGTTTTGTAGGCAGCTATGGCTCGGAAGGTAGAGGAGGTCGTCAACCAGTTATAAGGTTGGTGGTTCAATCCCCAGCATCTGCAGTGCGCATGCCAGGCAACATACTGAACCCCAGAATTTCCCCTGATGCTTGCATTGGAGTGTGAGTGTGTGCATGATAGTTTAAAAAAATGATTAAAGGCAGTGCTGTGTGACTGGGTGAATTTGGCTTGGTAAAACCCTAACCCTAATCTAAGGTGTGTGTCTTTGAGCTGTGGGAGGAAACCCCTGCAGGCACAGGGAGAACTTTAAACTTGCAGCAGATCCGGAGGTTTCAACCCAGGAACCTTCCTGGTGTGAGCAGGAAGGTTACAACCAAATCAATTGTAAGGAAGTTTCCGGTGCAGCACTGTATACCTCTTTGCAGCAACCTCCAGCAACCATTTGCCAACCAGTTGTGGAATATACATTTTTCCCTAGCAACCTGTGGTTGCCAGGGGGTCATCCACAGGTCTTTAGGAATGTGTGACTGAGGCTTTACTAAATGTATGGATGAACAAGGAAAAACATTTAAAAGCTGTTAAAACAGCATCTTTTAAGATTCCACTGATCTCACAAAAAGAAGGAAAACAGCTTGTGAGTTCTTTCTATGAATTTAGCCTGATTTCAGAGTCGGTGGAGAAAGATTTGTCACCACAAGCTTCTGCATTTTGTGAAGATTTGTTCCATAACTTGTTTATGTAAAAGATCTGTTGAAGTTTATTCATGACTTTGTAAACAGCCACTGACAAAATGGTCTTACCCTAACGGCCTTTAGTAGCAGTTTTGTATTTATAGTTTAGGTGATATATAAAATGCTTAAAAAAGCAGAACTTTAAAAGGGATTTAAAAGTCCAATTTTGTTTTAACATTTCATTTAACTTTTAGTTAAAGCCTGCTTCAAATAGGATTTTAATCCTATTTGAATATGATTACATTAAGCCAAATAATCTAAATATAAGTTGAATAAATGAGAAGGGGGTTTTCCTTTTCTTCGCTTTACCTGAGGTGAGAGAAAAGTAGCAGACTGATGTAAAAATTGTTTGAACGGTGGTGCTTAAAGAGTCTTGAGAGAGAGGAGGGTGTAGATTAGATTAGTGTGAATGGGGGGGGTGCACAAACACACACAGAAGCAAGTCAACAACACTGTCATCACCTTGGTTCCAAGGAATTTCATACATGTGGTAAGGGCTTGTTCTGACATGCAGGGTGGAGTGTGTGTGTGTTTCCAGTAGAAGGTACACTATTTTTTGTATGTATGATACAGGTGTCTTGTGTCCATTGTGGGTGTGTTGAATTCCTGTTCAGCAAGTATTCAGAGATGTCTATTCTTTCTTTTCCTGGCTTTTCATTTTTCTTTTACTGGTGCTCGTTTGTATATGTGTGCACACCTGAGTGCGCTGACAGCAAAAAGAGGAAGTTGCTCTGTTGTTGTTTCCTGCTACAGTCAGATGCAGGTGTCTGAACAGAGGTTGGACTGAGTGTGTTATGGTCAGTTTTCATTTCAGTTAAAGTATCATGATTTGAGGGAACTTTGCACAAGTAAAAACCACATCAGATAAATTTAAAATGCCGCAAAGTGGTTATGAAATTACGGCTGGGATTCAAGTGTTGCTGAGAAGAAGCATTTGCATAGTAAGGGAGAAGCAAGTGGTTGGTTTAATGAAGGCCTTTTTTCAAATCACAATTTTAATTTGTTCTAGTATTTACATCACAGGTGGTGGTGTGCGAAATCGCAGCTCTATCGAAGCATTCCCAGCAAGCCCTGACAGGAGATGCTGGGCCAGCGTGTATGATGTTGCAGCTATATGGAATTCAGCTTTCACAAATATAATTATTTACATGTTTGCTTTTCCTGCTGTGACATGTAAAAGTGTCAGTGACAGGCTTGTTCCCCTGAAGTGGTTTTGCTTCAGAATTGCAGCCCTGAAGCAGTTTCCATGGAAAATGTTTCTTTAAACTTATAAACTAAATGACTAGAACATTTCTTCCTGCAATTTGATATTGGGTGGTGTTCCGCGAAAAAGCGCTACCTTAGCCTGTGTGCTAATAAACTTGACAAGGTCCATAAACTTAGGTCATCGAACTTCTTTCTCCTCAGTGTCAAAGGCAACGCTCCTCCACCTTTCCCTGAGCTTGTATGACAGCTTATTCATGATGGCACGTTGGCAACATTACCCAACTCCTCCATGTACTCCATGTCTGACATTGCATTGCCACAGTGGTGCCAATGCACTGAGGGCTTCACCATCATCTGCCTTGATTGAAGGCCAGCCTACAGCCTTGTTTATGTATGAAATCCGGTATTTGTTGCCAAAATGCTCTTTCAGGAGCTTTTTGGCTTCATGGTAGCCTTTGTCTGGATCCATATGTAGACAACTGCATATTAGCTCCCTGGGCTGTCCAGAAGTGTATTGTTCTAAGAAGTAAAGATGATCCTTGCTGCTTTCTGTTTTACACTCTACTCCCCATGCTCAAAAGCTCTGATAAACGGTCTATAATCCAATGGATCCCCACAGAAGATAGGAATGTTCTGAGGAGGTGGAGTAGAAAATCTTTGCTGCTTTGCCAGGACCTCTGTAATGTCGTTGTGTCGTTGCATTACAGCAAACAAAGTCTGTGAAGCCGCTAAGCCCTCTGCGTGAGAACAACTGTGGTTGTCATTTCTGATAGCTGGCTGATTTGCTTGTGCAGTACTATTTGGTTGAGGTCGGATGGTTGGCGTCCTATTTCGCTCACTATGTGCATTCCCACAATGGTCAATAGCCACTCCATGATGATCAATCTGTACCACAGCTGGCTGACTCTGGATGGCAGAGCATTTGTCATCTCTATGTGACACATCTGATCCCTCAAACTTCTGCAAAATCTTGAGTTTAGCATCAGTTGCTGCTAAAGCAGTTTGTAATTCCTTCTCAGCTTTAAGCTTAGCTTCTTGTTCCTCCAAAGCTTACCGTTCCTTCAATGCTGCTGCCTGTGCCATGAGTGTAGCCTTCTCCAATTCTGCCTTCGAGCGAGCTGAAGAGGCTGAAGAGTGACCAGTGCTGCTTTTGGACATCCTGGACCTCCTAGATGCTGCTAAAGATATGGTCTCCGAGGGCTGAACACTCTTATCAGCCTTTTTTGCTTCCTTCACGCATTTATGGACATCCTTTATCCAAGTATCCACATGCTCGATAAAGCTTCCCATTGAATCTGCTTTGGGTTCAAACCAGTGCTGCTGATCATTGTCCATATCCTCTTTTGATACAGCTTGCTGAAATAGCCCTTTAACAGACATATTCAGTTCACAAAACTCTTCAAAGAAATTATTAAATTCTGTGGCCAACTTGGTCTTAATCACTTCCAAATTGCCATCATCCTCCATTAATTGCAGCATCTCGTTCTTTTTCTCTGTTAGTTGACCCAATTTAGCTTTTCTTGAACCTATTTTCCTTTGTAATGTATCCTTCATAGCTTTGACTGTAGGCTTCACCTGCCGTTTTTCCAGTGTGGTTGAATCTTTATCATCCTCCATGATTCTCTGATTAGCCTCTTCCATTCATTGGCCGTTGTGAGCTCAATACAGCTAACTGCTCCAATAGCCCTCAAAGCAACACACAAAGGATAGCCATTCACGAGGAGTTAGCCAGTCGTTAGCGGCCCACCATGTGCATTATTACAGTGTATTAAAGTAACACTACATAGAAACTAAATAAGTGGGAAAATACTAATTAACCATAAATAAACACTAAAACATGATTTTAAAGTAAAATGAGATTCCCCATTATGTTAAGGTTATCCCTATCCATAATAATTCAAATTAAAATACATTACCAAAATATACATTCTACAAAATATGGGTAAAATATGAGAAATTTACAGACCTTTTTTCTCCTGCAGGTGTTAAGCAAATAATTTAATCATTACCAGAAAAAATCAGGCTTACACTCACTGGCCACCTCATTAGGTACACCTTTTAGTCTTTGAGAGCTTTGTGACATGGCATGTTATCCTGCTGTAAGCAGCCATCAGAAGATGTGTACACTGTGGTCATAAAGGGATGGACATGGTCAGCAACAATACTCAGGTTGGCTGTGACATTTAAATGATGCTCACTTGGTACTAAGGGGTCCAAAGTCTGCCAAGAAAATATCCCTCACACAATTACACCACTACCAGCAGCATAAACCGTTGGTACAAGGCAGGATGGATCCATGCTTTTATGTTGTTTACACCAAATTCTGACCCTACCATCCAAATGTTGCAGCAAAACTCGAGACTCATCAGATCAGGCAACATTTTTCCAATCTATTGCACAGTTTTGATAAGCATTTGCATACTGTAGCCTCAGTTTCCCGTTCTTAGCTGAGTGGCACCTGATGTCGGCATCAACTAGTAGTTGAACAGGTGTACCTAACAAAGTGGCCTGTGAGTGTAATTTGGCATTTTGTAGAATAAATAGCTGAAAAACATTTAAATCCTATTGGACCCATACGCCATTGGTATGGGTCCAATAGCTTGTGAGTTATTGCACCTTTGCTCACTTAATTGAACCTAATGTATAACTTTGGAAACAGCAAATTTCAAGTGTTTCACCTCAAATTCATTAGCAGTGTTATGAAATAATAAAACTCTCAAACCATACTGTAGTTCATATGCGTTTGTCCATGGGTCACTGTGTACATAGTTGTTTATTAATGCTAGCTGAACTGTTGCTGTTCATCACAGCAATGAGTCAGCTTGGCTACCATATTGCATTAATGTAGTTATGTGTAACAGAGCAGGAATGCCCCTAATTCAAATAATCACAACTTGCTAAATTTCCAACTTTTTAAAACAAGAAACTTGTTAAATTAATAATGGCTTTTTAAAATATTTTTTCCTCTGTAGACAGTGACATTATTCTATATTCAAACTTATGTCATTGTACCCATTTTTGCAGGAAATAGCAGACCACACAGGTCTTCTTAATAACATGAGGGAAAAATGTGTATTCCAGTTAGCAAGTGGTCACTGGGAGTTGCTAGCGTGAAATTGGTCGTAAGGAGGTATGCAGTGCTACACCGAAAATCACCTTGTGATTGCTTTGGTCTCTAGCAGATTGCTGCAGTCGCTGGTAGTTTGCGTGGCAGATACGGACTTGTCTGCAAACATTCGCTAACCAACCACTGGTGGTACAGAAACGCAGCAGTGTGACACAAACACTGGAAATGGAGCATGTTTGCCTTCAGAGAAAATGTTGTCTCACCACCTGAACCAACACCTTTTCAAAAGGCGCAGCTTTTACTTTGAAGGTGAATGATCTTTGATGATGTTTGTTTTACATTGCACTCCTCAGTTTCACTACTGCTCTGAGAGTAGCTGGTGTGTATTTGCAAATAAGTCGATGTCTTCCATGTCAACCTTGGCGACCGCAGCAAATGCAACAAAATTTTCGATGCATCACCTTATGGCTCTTTGTGACCAATGTGACCGACAATAAAGAGCAACCTCCTGCATCCACTTACCAGCCACTTTTCCTTGTGACTGGTGGTTACCAAGGGGTCATTGACCTGTCTCTAGGCGTGTGCAACAGAGCTATAGCAATCAATTTCCCAGCAACCATTTGCAACCGGTTGTGGAATATTGACCGGTGTTTGCCAACTGATCTCTAGGGCTGTGACTGAGCTCTTAATGAGAGCAGAACCTTGATTAAAATGATTAGTAACACTTGTGTTTAGTCTAAAAGGCTGCTGTGAGGAAGGTTTACTGGTACTGTTCGGCATTCTGTCATACAAACATCAGTCAGCATTGTGGTTTCATTCAGAAAACCCCACTAAAGTTAAACCTACAGTATTTACACTTTAAAGTACTCACACAGTAAATACATGAAGTCAGAGTTTTCTTACTACAGCACGGCAAGTGAAAGTTGGTTTGTTCATTCATTCAGATATTTCATGTTATTGCATTTGTCTGCATGACTGCAATAAAGGTATGTGCAGACAACAGAACTGCAGTGTTGTGGATGCCTGTCCGTTATCTGATTTAATGCATTCAGACTTGTGCCATGTTAAAAGTGATACATAGACATCAGTAGGTTTTGTATCTGGTAGGTCCTAGGACCTAGTAAGGTTGTTGTTGCAAGTTTTGCAGAAAAGTGAACCCACAAAAAACCCAAATGAACCCCCCCAGCCAAAAAGAACAACCCTCCAAAAACAACATATCAGACCTGAACAATGTGACCATGGTGCTTATTCGGACATAAATTAAAGGGGCTGTTATTAGTTCTGTAATATAATATTTAAAGCTGGGATAGGCTACATGTTTATGGCATTAGGCTATTGTGGAGTTTGTAATCCATTCAGCATATTGTGACTCAAGTGATCTGAAAGGGAACTCGTCTCCAGGACTTCCTCCTGGCTCTATATTCAGGGTTTAGAAAATCTACTCAGTGATTAGAGACTATCACAGGTCCCCTCAGGCCAGATAAAGTGAACAGTATACTGTATTTAAAGTGTGTAGAAAAAGGGAAAAAGTCGGTGTAGGAAGTAAGACGCAGTGGCGCAATGGGCTCAGTGGAGGACTTCCTCCTGGGAGTGCGGGATTTGAAGCCACATGTCAGCACAGACACTGATATTTTTAGGCATGTGAAGCATGTAGACATACTTGTTCTCTGATGACAGAAGGTTTTTAGATTTATTGTATTTGCCTGCTGCAGCTTTTAATATGCACATATCCTATGTTATTATTTATTTAAGAATATTTATTTATGTAATTTAAAAATATTTACAGATTTTGTATATTTATTATGCATTCATGTTATGTTCAATTTTAAAAAAAGATTTTTGTCAGGCATTTCCGGTAAAACATTTATTCTAATTTATAATTTGCACAATGTTTACAAAAACTATGTGCAGTGTATCAGAAGGCTTTAGCTGCAGTAAATTCCCACCTGTGAAATGTTACTCCCTGTTGCCTATTTCGAGCTGAACCCTGCTGCAATATGCTGGCCGAAATGCATCTCATAAGACACATTAGACATTGTTGTGTGTGCATATCTAGTGTTGTAACTAAACAGTGAAAAGCGCAGCGGTTACTTTCCTCATAACAAACATCTTCAGCTGCATTACCACCTACTCCTAGATTGCAAGAGGGCCTGATTTGTTTGTAGCTCGGGAAAACAAATCTGAATGTAAGTCAGATTTGTGATCTGGCTGACACAGATGCATATACTGTATGTGCAGGGTGGAGATGTCTCTTAAATCTAGATTTTAAAAGGCTACGACACAGTTGAACTTGTAATGTGAATGTGGTGACGTGTGGCGGGTATAATGTTTTACGTGGCGTTAGTTTTTTAGGCCTTTAGTCATAAAACAAAGTGCTGGACACTTGACCTGATCAAGCTTCTGCATGGAAAGTCAGGAAAACAGCAAAGTCAGTCCAGTGGCCCAAATGAAGTTCAGACATGTACATCTGAAACTGAACTGAAAGCAGTCTGTTTTTAACATTTGTTGTGCTTGTATTATCTGTGTGCAGATGCAGAGTGACATTTGCTTCATCCAAAAGTGACTGGAGCGAATCATTTTTATCCTTCTAAGGAAGACTGATTTTTTTCTTTTTTCTTCCTCCACTGATCTGGCCACTTCACGCCCCACTGGCCTCTGCACTTTGAAAAGCAGATTATATCGGGTGCCAGTCTGCTTATCAAAGTTTGATAGACATCGTCTTGTTTTGGGCTGATGTACATTGGAGTAACAGAATCACTGCCACTGACTGGAACACAATTAACTTTTGAAACTGATTAAAAAAATCTATTTCTATAAATGGTTTGACTCCAGAGAGTTCACGCAGTTTACTTCAGTTTGAAGATTATTATTGTTTGGTGTTTAGTGGTAAACGGTAAGTTTAAGATGCAAATGAATGAAACTAATGAATGATGTGATGTTTCCTGTTTTTGAAGTTATGAGTTGGTGTTTTTTTGTTTTTGTTTTGTAAATAAACTTCAGTGTACATGGTTTTATTTCAGTCTAGACAACTGTATTACTTATTCTCACCAAGTCCTTTAAATAATGTTGAGAATTGAAGATGAGGAGGTACTCTGAACTCCACTAATGTCCTCTAGTTGTCATAATTATCTAAAGGAAAAGACTGATTCACAAAAAAATGACAAATTATGCTAGAAATCGATACATTTTCCAGCTTGAATGTTTTTCTTTTTTTCTTTTTTTTTCTTTTGAGTGGATTTTGAGGCTATGGTTGACTATGACTCGATATCCCATTAAGCAGCTGAAATCGTATCCATACGATTACAGACAAGCCAGTAGGGGTGGATAATATGCTCTCAAAATCATATCACAGTGTTTCAAAGAAATTTGAGAAAATAATATTTCTGATGATTAAAAAATATATCGAACGTTTTATTGGTAATTGCAGCTCACAGGCAGCAGCATTTATTAGTGCTCTAGTAAAACAGTTGGTAGAACTTCCTGATTCAAAGTGTGAATCTATTGAAACAGCAGCAGCATTATAGTGCAATAGTAGTGACACAGCATAAATCAAATGTAAGCACAAAGGTAGCCTAGGTAGTGTTTTCCCTGGAAACTAAACTAAGTTAGCCTTGTCACTCTTCAGGAGCTGCAGAATACTGTCACATTATAAAATTGAAATGGAAAAATATTTTCCACCTGGGATGTCGTAAATTGGATCAAACTTTTTAACCAGTTGCTTAAAGGCCTCCTTTACCACAGTTTGGATTGGCATCATATTCCTGGCCAAACAATATGTAACTGCATCAGTAATTTCCATCGACCGTTTGCTCTTCCCGTCATACGGAGTCTAACTCGTGAGTTTGGTTGAGCTGTTTGTTTACCTTTGAGCTGTATATCACCAGCTGCTAGTATCTCCTCCTTTTGTGGCCCAGTTGTACTCCACGGTGTGGGTTTTTTTTATTTTTTATTTTTTTGGCCTGAAGTAGTGAAACTAATTTGTTGTCAGCTGCTGGTTGAAGGATATATTGGTGTAATTGGCTGTGAAAACAAATCGTCCACTGCTGATCCCAAGGTGATGCAAGGAGAATCAGACCTGACCTAAATAAACCAGAGTACTTAAGCTTATACAAAATATGTCCGACCTAAGCAGGGCCTTACAGAGAGCACAAACAGCAACACAATAGCTTGCACTTGCACTGTGCACAGAGCACTCTGTTTCCTCTTACTACTTCAACTTGTCCACAAAAAAACACCGCCATTTTTTTTCCCTTTGCTTCTCTCACCTCAAAATACGCCATCATCTCCTGTGGTGCGTGCAATGTCTGAGATGACCTGAGTGCTGCGGCTGTAAAACAAGACACTGCTCGACCTGATTAAACTGAGAAGCGTTTGGACCGGAGTGACTCTGGGTACTGGGTCGCTCTCAGTTTCTTAGAACCAAGTGGACCTGTGATGACTTTGATAACATCTACTAGAAAATAACCCCACATGCAAATCATTTTGGCCCTTTGGCCTTTACTGCAAGGTCATCTATGAAGATCGCACATGATGTAATCATCCATCTTCGCATGCTCTTAACTGCTTATCCAGTTCAGGGTCGTGGTGAAGAGGTGTAGCCTAGCCCAGCTGACGGTAATCAAGAGGCTGGGTACTCCCTGGACAGGTCACCGGTCTATCCCAGTCTCATTATGTTATACAGTACATGGATTAAACTCCATAAAACTTGGCACCTTAAACCCACAGTAATGATGTGGCACTAATGGAACAGTGGCGCTGCA
This sequence comes from Heterochromis multidens, assembly GCA_015108495.1. NCBI lineage: Eukaryota > Metazoa > Chordata > Actinopteri > Cichliformes > Cichlidae > Heterochromis > Heterochromis multidens. The sequence continues at coordinate 2,644 of VUQS01018420.1, read as the reverse complement.
CAGGTGGAAACTTTCAACTTAAACAGAGCAAGAGAGCACAGAATCACAGCTACTCTCATTCACATAAACTGATGAATGATTTTTTTTTTCCTACTGTAGTCAATGAAGTTTGAATAGACTGATATCAGTCAAACAGGTAAAATGGCACTGACTAGCATTTGCCTCATAATTTTTTTTCTTTAACTTATTAAATGTAGCTGATGGCCATTTTTTTGAACAGTGTTGACACTTAAAAAATAATAATAATTAAAAAAAAAAAAAAAATTTCCAACTCCTAATTGCAACTGAAGGTGAACTTTATTTCTGCCTCTGCTGCTACCTGCGTGAACGCAGCATCAGCCGGAGTCCTTAGAGAGCCATCCAGGAGCAAAATATTATCTTTATGTTTCGGTTTCTTCAGGCAAGTTGAGGCTTGAATGATAATATGAGTGTCTCCGTCTGTGCTTTGTGTACTGGTAATCATCCAAGATGGAGGAATTTCCCGGCGCTCCTCCTGTTGATATGAAACTGCCGGCCCGCTGTCAAACTGGCAGTCCTTCGCAGGAATCTTTTTTGGATTGACTCTGGTTTGCTGCTGACGCCGTCAGTCAGATAAAATGGGGCGGTGTGTGTAGACTCGACTCTAGGGCTCAGCCTGGTTGCTAAGCAACAGAGCAAAGACCTCTTCGCCAGGTCACTAGGCCTGTCTTTCAGTAGTGTG